>JAEHOE010000207.1:0-140267 GCA_016858145.1 Edaphochlamys debaryana | reverse complement strand
CACCACCACCCCACCCCCCTCATGGTCACGGGCCGGGAAGCCTGCAAGCTGGCTCCTGCTGCCCTGCCCCCCCGTCCCTGTCAGCATAGTAATCGTTTTCAGCAGAGCAGTCCTGCAGCGCTTAGCCTGCCAGCTGTGTGAGTCCACCCTGCTCCATTGCCTGCTCCCACCACACTCCCACCCATCCCCCACCACCCCACCCCCCTCATGGTCACGGGCCGGGAAGCCTGCAAGCTGGCTCCTGCTGCCCCCGGTCCCTGTCAGCATAGTAATCGTTTTCAGCAGAGCAGTCCTGCAGCGCTTAGCCTGCCAGCTGTGTGAGTCCACCGTGCTCCATGCCTGCTCCCACCACACTCCACACCCATCCACCACCACCCCACCCCACCCCCCTCATGGTCACGGGCCGGAAGCCTGCAAGCTGGCTCCTGCTGCCCCCCGGTCCCTGTCAGCATAGTAATCGTTTTCAGCAGAGCAGTCCTGCAGCGCTTAGCCTGCCAGCTGTGTGAGTCCACCGTGCTCCATTGCCTGCTCCCACCACACTCCACACCCATCCACCACCACCCCACCCCCCTCATGGTCACGGGCGGCCGGGAGCCTGCAAGCTGGCTCCTGCTGCCCCCCGGTCCCTGTCAGCATAGTAATCGTTTTCAGCAGAGCAGTCCTGCAGCGCTAGCCTGCCAGCTGTGTGAGTCCACCGTGCTCCATGCCTGCTCCCCCACCACACTCCACCCCATCCACCACCACCACCCCCACCCCCCTCATGGTCACGGGCCGGGAAGCCTGCAAGCTGGCTCCTGCTGCCCCCGCCCCCCCGTCCCTGTCAGCATAGTAATCGTTTTCAGCAGAGCAGTCCTGCAGCGCTTAGCCTGCCAGCTGTGTGAGTCCACCCTGCTCCATTGCCTGCTCCCACCACACTCCACACCCATCCACCACCACCCCCCCCCTCATGGTCACGGCCGGGAAGCCTGCAAGCTGGCTCCTGCTGCCCCCCGGTCCCTGTCAGCATAGTAATCGTTTTCAGCAGAGCAGTCCTGCAGCGCTTAGCCTGCCAGCTGTGTGAGTCCACCCCTGCTCCATTGCCTGCTCCCACCACACTCCACACCCATCCACCACCACCCCACCCCACCCCCCTCATGGTCACGGCCGGGAAGCCTGCAAGCTGGCTCCTGCTGCCCCCCGGTCCCTGTCAGCATAGTAATCGTTTTCATCAGCAGAGCAGTCCTGCAGCGCTTAGCTGCCAGCTGTGTGAGTCCACACCGTGCTCCATTGCCTGCTCCCACCACACTCCACACCCATCCACCACCCCACCCACCCCCCCTCATGGTCACGGGCCGGGAAGCCTGCAAGCTGGCTCCTGCTGCCCCCCGGTCCCTGTCAGCATAGTAATCGTTTTCAGCAGAGCAGTCCTGCAGCGCTTAGCCTGCCAGCTGTGTGAGTCACACCGTGCTCCATTGCCTGCTCCCACCACACTCCACACCCATCCACCACCACCCCACCCCCCTCATGGTCACGGGCCGGGAAGCCTGCAAGCTGGCTCCTGCTGCCCCCCGGTCCCTGTCAGCATAGTAATCGTTTTCAGCAGAGCAGTCCTGCAGCGCTTAGCCTGCCAGCTGTGTGAGTCCACCGTGCTCCATTGCCTGCTCCCACCACATCCCACACCACCCCACCACCACCCCACCCCCCTCATGGTCACGGGCCGGGATGCCTGCAAGCTGGCTCCTGCTGCCCCCCGGTCCCTGTCAGCATAGTAATCGTTTTCAGCAGAGCAGTCCTGCAGCGCTTAGCCTGCCAGCTGTGTGAGTCCACCCTGCTCCATTGCCTGCTCCCACCACACTCCACACCCATCCACCACCACCCCACCCCCCTCATGGTCACGGGCGGGAAGCCTGCAAGCTGGCTCCTGCTGCTGCCCCCCGTCCCTGTCAGCATAGTAATCGTTTTCAGCAGAGCAGTCCTGCAGCGCTTAGCCTGCCAGCTGTGTGAGTCCACCGTGCCCATTGCCTGCTCCCACCACACTCCACACCCATCCACCACCACCCCACCCCCCTCATGGTCACGGGCCGGGAGCCTGCAAGCTGGCTCCTGCTGCCCCCCGGTCCCTGTCAGCATAGTAATCGTTTTCAGCAGAGCAGTCCTGCAGCGCTTAGCCTGCCAGCTGTGTGAGTCCACCGTGCTCCATTGCCTGCTCCCACCACACTCCACACCCATCCACCACCACCCCACCCCCCTCATGGTCACGGGCCGGGAGCCTGCAAGCTGGCTCCTGCTGCCCCCCGTCCCTGTCAGCATAGTAATCGTTTTCAGCAGAGCAGTCCTGCAGCGCTTTAGCCTGCCAGCTGGTGTGAGTCCCACCGTGCTCCAGTTCCTGCTCCCACCACACTCCACAACCCATCCCACACCACCCACCCCCCTCATGGTCACGGGGCCGGAAGCCTGCAAGCTGGTCTCCTGCTGCGCCGCCCCCGGTCCCTGTCAGCATAGTAATCGTTTTCAGCAGAGCAGTCCTGCAGCGCTTAGCCCTGCCAGCTGTGTTAGTCCACCCTGCTCCATTGCCTGCTCCCCACCACACTCCCACCATCCCCACCACCCCCACCCCCCTCATGGTCACGGGCCGGGAAGCCTGCAGAGCTGGCTCCTGCTGCCCCCCGGTCCTGGTCAGCATAGTAATCGTTTTCAGCAGCAGAGCAGTCCTGCAGCGCGTAGCCTCCAGCTTGTGTGAGTCCACCGTGCTCCAGTGCCTGCTCCCACCACACTCCACACCCATCCCCACCACCCCACCCACCCCCTCATGGTCACGGGCCGGGGAAGCCTGCAAGCTGGCTCCTGCTGCCCCCCCGGGTCCCTGTCCAGCATAGTAATCGTTTTCAGCAGAGCAGGTCCTGCAGCGCTTAGCCTGCCAGCTGTGTGAGTCCACCGTGCTCCATTGCCTGCTCCCACACACTCCACACCCATCCACCACCACCCCACCCCCCTCATGGTCACGGGCCGGGAAGCCTGCAAGCTGGCTCCTGCTGCCCCCCGGTCCCTGTCAGCATAGTAATCGTTTTCAGCAGAGCAGTCCTGCAGCGCTTAGCCTGCCAGCTGTGTGAGTCCACCGTGCTCCATTGCCTGCTCCCACCACACTCCACACCCATCCACCACCACCCCACCCCCCCTCATGGTCACGGGCCGGGAAGCCTGCAAGCTGGCTCCTGCTGCCCCCCGGTCCCTGTCAGCATAGTAATCGTTTTCAGCAGAGCAGTCCTGCAGCGCTTAGCCTGCCAGCTGTGTGAGTCCACCCGTGCTCCATTGCCTGCTCCCACCACACTCCACACCCATCCACCACCACCCCCACCCCCCTCATGGTCACGGGCCGGGAAGCCTGCAAGCTGGCTCCTGCTGCCCCCCGGTCCCTGTCAGCATAGTAATCGTTTTCAGCAGAGCAGTCCTGCAGCGCTTAGCCTGCCAGCTGTGTGAGTCCACCCTGCTCCATTGCCTGCTCCCACCACACTCCACACCCATCCACCACCACCCCACCCCCCCTCATGGTCACGGGCCGGGAAGCCTGCAAGCTGGCTCCTGCTGCCCCCCGGTCCCTGTCAGCATAGTAATCGTTTTCAGCAGAGCAGTCCTGCAGCGCTTAGCCTGCCAGCTGTGTGAGTCCACCGTGCTCCATTGCCTGCTCCCACCACACTCCACACCCATCCACCACCACCCCACCACCCCCCTCATGGTCACGGGCCGGGAAGCCTGCAAGCTGGCTCCTGCTGCCCCCCGGTCCCTGTCAGCATAGTAAATCGTTTTCAGCAGAGCAGTCCTGCAGCGCTTAGCCTGCCAGCTGTGTGAGGTCACACCGTGCTCCATTGCCTGCTCCCACCACACTCCACACCCATCCACCACCACCCCACCCCCCTCATGGTCACGGGCCGGGAAGCCTGCAAGCTGGCTCCTGCTGCCCCCCGGTCCCTGTCAGCATAGTAATCGTTTTCAGCAGAGCAGTCCTGCAGCGCTTAGCCTGCCAGCTGTGTGAGTCCACCGTGCTCCATTGCCTGCTCCCACCACACTCCACACCCATCCACCACCACCCCACCCCCCTCATGGTCACGGGCCGGGAAGCCTGCAAGCTGGCTCCTGCTGCCCCCCGGTCCCTGTCAGCATAGTAATCGTTTTCAGCAGAGCAGGTCCTGCAGCGCTTAGCCTGCCAGCTGTGTGAGTCCACCGTGCTCCATTGCCTGCTCCCACCACACTCCACACCCATCCACCACCACCCCACCCCCCTCATGGTCACGGGCCGGGAAGCCTGCAAGCTGGCTCCTGCTGCCCCCCGGTCCCTGTCAGCATAGTAATCGTTTTCAGCAGAGCAGTCCTGCAGCGCTTAGCCTGCCAGCTGTGTGAGTCCACCGTGCTCCATTGCCTGCTCCCACCACACTCCACACCCATCCACCACCACCCCACCCCCCTCATGGTCACGGGCCGGGAAGCCTGCAAGCTGGCTCCTGCTGCCCCCCGGTCCCTGTCAGCATAGTAATCGTTTTCAGCAGAGCAGTCCTGCAGCGCTTAGCCTGCCAGCTGTGTGAGTCCACCGTGCTCCATTGCCTGCTCCCACCACACTCCACACCCATCCACCACCACCCCACCCCCCTCATGGTCACGGGCCGGGAAGCCTGCAAGCTGGCTCCTGCTGCCCCCCGGTCCCTGTCAGCATAGTAATCGTTTTCAGCAGAGCAGTCCTGCAGCGCTTAGCCTGCCAGCTGTGTGAGTCCACCGTGCTCCATTGCCTGCTCCCACCACACTCCACACCCATCCACCACCACCCCACCCCCCTCATGGTCACGGGCCGGGAAGCCTGCAAGCTGGCTCCTGCTGCCCCCCGGTCCCTGTCAGCATAGTAATCGTTTTCAGCAGAGCAGTCCTGCAGCGCTTAGCCTGCCAGCTGTGTGAGTCCACCGTGCTCCATTGCCTGCTCCCACCACACTCCACACCCATCCACCACCACCCCACCCCCCTCATGGTCACGGGCCGGGAAGCCTGCAAGCTGGCTCCTGCTGCCCCCCGGTCCCTGTCAGCATAGTAATCGTTTTCAGCAGAGCAGTCCTGCAGCGCTTAGCCTGCCAGCTGTGTGAGTCCACCGTGCTCCATTGCCTGCTCCCACCACACTCCACACCCATCCACCACCACCCCACCCCCCTCATGGTCACGGGCCGGGAAGCCTGCAAGCTGGCTCCTGCTGCCCCCCGGTCCCTGTCAGCATAGTAATCGTTTTCAGCAGAGCAGTCCTGCAGCGCTTAGCCTGCCAGCTGTGTGAGTCCACCGTGCTCCATTGCCTGCTCCCACCACACTCCACACCCATCCACCACCACCCCACCCCCCTCATGGTCACGGGCCGGGAAGCCTGCAAGCTGGCTCCTGCTGCCCCCCGGTCCCTGTCAGCATAGTAATCGTTTTCAGCAGAGCAGTCCTGCAGCGCTTAGCCTGCCAGCTGTGTGAGTCCACCGTGCTCCATTGCCTGCTCCCACCACACTCCACACCCATCCACCACCCACCCCACCCCCCTCATGGTCACGGGCCGGGAAGCCTGCAAGCTGGCTCCTGCTGCCCCCCGGTCCCTGTCAGCATAGTAATCGTTTTCAGCAGAGCAGTCCTGCAGCGCTTAGCCTGCCAGCTGTGTGAGTCCACCGTGCTCCATTGCCTGCTCCCACCACACTCCACACCCATCCACCACCACCCCCACCCCCCTCATGGTCACGGGCCGGGAAGCCTGCAAGCTGGCTCCTGCTGCCCCCCGGTCCCTGTCAGCATAGTAATCGTTTTCAGCAGAGCAGTCCTGCAGCGCTTAGCCTGCCAGCTGTGTGAGTCCACCGTGCTCCATTGCCTGCTCCCACCACACTCCACACCCATCCACCACCACCCCACCCCCCTCATGGTCACGGGCCGGGAAGCCTGCAAGCTGGCTCCTGCTGCCCCCCGGTCCCTGTCAGCATAGTAATCGTTTTCAGCAGAGCAGTCCTGCAGCGCTTAGCCTGCCAGCTGTGTGAGTCCACCGTGCTCCATTGCCTGCTCCCACCACACTCCACACCCATCCACCACCACCCCCACCCCCCTCATGGTCACGGGCCGGGAAGCCTGCAAGCTGGCTCCTGCTGCCCCCCGGTCCCTGTCAGCATAGTAATCGTTTTCAGCAGAGCAGTCCTGCAGCGCTTAGCCTGCCAGCTGTGTGAGTCCACCGTGCTCCATTGCCTGCTCCCACCACACTCCACACCCATCCACCACCACCCCACCCCCCTCATGGTCACGGGCCGGGAAGCCTGCAAGCTGGCTCCTGCTGCCCCCCGGTCCCTGTCAGCATAGTAATCGTTTTCAGCAGAGCAGTCCTGCAGCGCTTAGCCTGCCAGCTGTGTGAGTCCACCGTGCTCCATTGCCTGCTCCCACCACACTCCACACCCATCCACCACCACCCCACCCCCCCTCATGGTCACGGGCCGGGAAGCCTGCAAGCTGGCTCCTGCTGCCCCCCGGTCCCTGTCAGCATAGTAATCGTTTTCAGCAGAGCAGTCCTGCAGCGCTTAGCCTGCCAGCTGTGTGAGTCCACCGTGCTCCATTGCCTGCTCCCACCACACTCCACACCCATCCACCACCACCCCACCCCCCTCATGGTCACGGGCCGGGAAGCCTGCAAGCTGGCTCCTGCTGCCCCCCGGTCCCTGTCAGCATAGTAATCGTTTTCAGCAGAGCAGTCCTGCAGCGCTTAGCCTGCCAGCTGTGTGAGTCCACCCGTGCTCCATTGCCTGCTCCCACCACACTCCACACCCATCCACCACCACCCCACCCCCCTCATGGTCACGGGCCGGGAAGCCTGCAAGCTGGCTCCTGCTGCCCCCCGGTCCCTGTCAGCATAGTAATCGTTTTCAGCAGAGCAGTCCTGCAGCGCTTAGCCTGCCAGCTGTGTGAGTCCACCGTGCTCCATTGCCTGCTCCCACCACACTCCACACCCATCCACCACCACCCCACCCCCCTCATGGTCACGGGCCGGGAAGCCTGCAAGCTGGCTCCTGCTGCCCCCCGGTCCCTGTCAGCATAGTAATCGTTTTCAGCAGAGCAGTCCTGCAGCGCTTAGCCTGCCAGCTGTGTGAGTCCACCGTGCTCCATTGCCTGCTCCCACCACACTCCACACCCATCCACCACCACCCCACCCCCCTCATGGTCACGGGCCGGGAAGCCTGCAAGCTGGCTCCTGCTGCCCCCCGGTCCCTGTCAGCATAGTAATCGTTTTCAGCAGAGCAGTCCTGCAGCGCTTAGCCTGCCAGCTGTGTGAGTCCACCCGTGCTCCATTGCCTGCTCCCACCACACTCCACACCCATCCACCACCACCCCACCCCCCTCATGGTCACGGGCCGGGAAGCCTGCAAGCTGGCTCCTGCTGCCCCCCGGTCCCTGTCAGCATAGTAATCGTTTTCAGCAGAGCAGTCCTGCAGCGCTTAGCCTGCCAGCTGTGTGAGTTCCACCGTGCTCCATTGCCTGCTCCCACCACACTCCACACCCATCCACCACCACCCCACCCCCCTCATGGTCACGGGCCGGGAAGCCTGCAAGCTGGCTCCTGCTGCCCCCCGGTCCCTGTCAGCATAGTAATCGTTTTCAGCAGAGCAGTCCTGCAGCGCTTAGCCTGCCAGCTGTGTGAGTCCACCGTGCTCCATTGCCTGCTCCCACCACACTCCACACCCATCCACCACCACCCCACCCCCCTCATGGTCACGGGCCGGGAAGCCTGCAAGCTGGCTCCTGCTGCCCCCCGGTCCCTGTCAGCATAGTAATCGTTTTCAGCAGAGCAGTCCTGCAGCGCTTAGCCTGCCAGCTGTGTGAGTCCACCGTGCTCCATTGCCTGCTCCCACCACACTCCACACCCATCCACCACCACCCCACCCCCCTCATGGTCACGGGCCGGGAAGCCTGCAAGCTGGCTCCTGCTGCCCCCCGGTCCCTGTCAGCATAGTAATCGTTTTCAGCAGAGCAGTCCTGCAGCGCTTAGCCTGCCAGCTGTGTGAGTCCACCGTGCTCCATTGCCTGCTCCCACCACACTCCACACCCATCCACCACCACCCCACCCCCCTCATGGTCACGGGCCGGGAAGCCTGCAAGCTGGCTCCTGCTGCCCCCCGGTCCCTGTCAGCATAGTAATCGTTTTCAGCAGAGCAGTCCTGCAGCGCTTAGCCTGCCAGCTGTGTGAGTCCACCGTGCTCCATTGCCTGCTCCCACCACACTCCACACCCATCCACCACCACCCCCACCCCCCTCATGGTCACGGGCCGGGAAGCCTGCAAGCTGGCTCCTGCTGCCCCCCGGTCCCTGTCAGCATAGTAATCGTTTTCAGCAGAGCAGTCCTGCAGCGCTTAGCCTGCCAGCTGTGTGAGTCCACCGTGCTCCATTGCCTGCTCCCACCACACTCCACACCCATCCACCACCACCCCACCCCCCTCATGGTCACGGGCCGGGAAGCCTGCAAGCTGGCTCCTGCTGCCCCCCGGTCCCTGTCAGCATAGTAATCGTTTTCAGCAGAGCAGTCCTGCAGCGCTTAGCCTGCCAGCTGTGTGAGTCCACCGTGCTCCATTGCCTGCTCCCACCACACTCCACACCCATCCACCACCACCCCACCCCCCTCATGGTCACGGGCCGGGAAGCCTGCAAGCTGGCTCCTGCTGCCCCCCGGTCCCTGTCAGCATAGTAATCGTTTTCAGCAGAGCAGTCCTGCAGCGCTTAGCCTGCCAGCTGTGTGAGTCCACCGTGCTCCATTGCCTGCTCCCACCACACTCCACACCCATCCACCACCACCCCACCCCCCTCATGGTCACGGGCCGGGAAGCCTGCAAGCTGGCTCCTGCTGCCCCCCGGTCCCTGTCAGCATAGTAATCGTTTTCAGCAGAGCAGTCCTGCAGCGCTTAGCCTGCCAGCTGTGTGAGTCCACCGTGCTCCATTGCCTGCTCCCACCACACTCCACACCCATCCACCACCACCCCACCCCCCTCATGGTCACGGGCCGGGAAGCCTGCAAGCTGGCTCCTGCTGCCCCCCGGTCCCTGTCAGCATAGTAATCGTTTTCAGCAGAGCAGTCCTGCAGCGCTTAGCCTGCCAGCTGTGTGAGTCCACCGTGCTCCATTGCCTGCTCCCACCACACTCCACACCCATCCACCACCACCCCACCCCCCTCATGGTCACGGGCCGGGAAGCCTGCAAGCTGGCTCCTGCTGCCCCCCGGTCCCTGTCAGCATAGTAATCGTTTTCAGCAGAGCAGTCCTGCAGCGCTTAGCCTGCCAGCTGTGTGAGTCCACCGTGCTCCATTGCCTGCTCCCACCACACTCCACACCCATCCACCACCACCCCACCCCCCTCATGGTCACGGGCCGGGAAGCCTGCAAGCTGGCTCCTGCTGCCCCCCGGTCCCTGTCAGCATAGTAATCGTTTTCAGCAGAGCAGTCCTGCAGCGCTTAGCCTGCCAGCTGTGTGAGTCCACCGTGCTCCATTGCCTGCTCCCACCACACTCCACACCCATCCACCACCACCCCACCCCCCTCATGGTCACGGGCCGGGAAGCCTGCAAGCTGGCTCCTGCTGCCCCCCGGTCCCTGTCAGCATAGTAATCGTTTTCAGCAGAGCAGTCCTGCAGCGCTTAGCCTGCCAGCTGTGTGAGTCCACCCTGCTCCATTGCCTGCTCCCACCACACTCCACACCCATCCACCACCACCCCACCCCCCTCATGGTCACGGGCCGGGAAGCCTGCAAGCTGGCTCCTGCTGCCCCCCGGTCCCTGTCAGCATAGTAATCGTTTTCAGCAGAGCAGTCCTGCAGCGCTTAGCCTGCCAGCTGTGTGAGTCCACCGTGCTCCATTGCCTGCTCCCACCACACTCCACACCCATCCACCACCACCCCACCCCCCTCATGGTCACGGGCCGGGAAGCCTGCAAGCTGGCTCCTGCTGCCCCCCGGTCCCTGTCAGCATAGTAATCGTTTTCAGCAGAGCAGTCCTGCAGCGCTTAGCCTGCCAGCTGTGTGAGTCCACCGTGCTCCATTGCCTGCTCCCACCACACTCCACACCCATCCACCACCACCCCACCCCCCTCATGGTCACGGGCCGGGAAGCCTGCAAGCTGGCTCCTGCTGCCCCCCGGTCCCTGTCAGCATAGTAATCGTTTTCAGCAGAGCAGTCCTGCAGCGCTTAGCCTGCCAGCTGTGTGAGTCCACCGTGCTCCATTGCCTGCTCCCACCACACTCCACACCCATCCACCACCACCCCACCCCCCTCATGGTCACGGGCCGGGAAGCCTGCAAGCTGGCTCCTGCTGCCCCCCGGTCCCTGTCAGCATAGTAATCGTTTTCAGCAGAGCAGTCCTGCAGCGCTTAGCCTGCCAGCTGTGTGAGTCCACCGTGCTCCATTGCCTGCTCCCACCACACTCCACACCCATCCACCACCACCCCACCCCCCTCATGGTCACGGGCCGGGAAGCCTGCAAGCTGGCTCCTGCTGCCCCCCGGTCCCTGTCAGCATAGTAATCGTTTTCAGCAGAGCAGTCCTGCAGCGCTTAGCCTGCCAGCTGTGTGAGTCCACCGTGCTCCATTGCCTGCTCCCACCACACTCCACACCCATCCACCACCACCCCACCCCCCTCATGGTCACGGGCCGGGAAGCCTGCAAGCTGGCTCCTGCTGCCCCCCGGTCCCTGTCAGCATAGTAATCGTTTTCAGCAGAGCAGTCCTGCAGCGCTTAGCCTGCCAGCTGTGTGAGTCCACCGTGCTCCATTGCCTGCTCCCACCACACTCCACACCCATCCACCACCACCCCACCCCCCTCATGGTCACGGGCCGGGAAGCCTGCAAGCTGGCTCCTGCTGCCCCCCGGTCCCTGTCAGCATAGTAATCGTTTTCAGCAGAGCAGTCCTGCAGCGCTTAGCCTGCCAGCTGTGTGAGTCCACCGTGCTCCATTGCCTGCTCCCACCACACTCCACACCCATCCACCACCACCCCACCCCCCTCATGGTCACGGGCCGGGAAGCCTGCAAGCTGGCTCCTGCTGCCCCCCGGTCCCTGTCAGCATAGTAATCGTTTTCAGCAGAGCAGTCCTGCAGCGCTTAGCCTGCCAGCTGTGTGAGTCCACCGTGCTCCATTGCCTGCTCCCACCACACTCCACACCCATCCACCACCACCCCACCCCCCTCATGGTCACGGGCCGGGAAGCCTGCAAGCTGGCTCCTGCTGCCCCCCGGTCCCTGTCAGCATAGTAATCGTTTTCAGCAGAGCAGTCCTGCAGCGCTTAGCCTGCCAGCTGTGTGAGTCCACCGTGCTCCATTGCCTGCTCCCACCACACTCCACACCCATCCACCACCACCCCACCCCCCTCATGGTCACGGGCCGGGAAGCCTGCAAGCTGGCTCCTGCTGCCCCCCGGTCCCTGTCAGCATAGTAATCGTTTTCAGCAGAGCAGTCCTGCAGCGCTTAGCCTGCCAGCTGTGTGAGTCCACCCTGCTCCATTGCCTGCTCCCACCACACTCCACACCCATCCACCACCACCCCACCCCCCTCATGGTCACGG
This sequence comes from Edaphochlamys debaryana, assembly GCA_016858145.1. Taxonomy (NCBI): domain Eukaryota; kingdom Viridiplantae; phylum Chlorophyta; class Chlorophyceae; order Chlamydomonadales; genus Edaphochlamys; species Edaphochlamys debaryana. The sequence goes on along the minus strand of JAEHOE010000207.1, from coordinate 128,710 downwards.
GCCGGGAAGCCTGCAAGCTGGCTCCTGCTGCCCCCCGGTCCCTGTCAGCATAGTAATCGTTTTCAGCAGAGCAGTCCTGCAGCGCTTAGCCTGCCAGCTGTGTGAGTCCACCGTGCTCCATTGCCTGCTCCCACCACACTCCACACCCATCCACCACCACCCCACCCCCCTCATGGTCACGGGCCGGGAAGCCTGCAAGCTGGCTCCTGCTGCCCCCCGGTCCCTGTCAGCATAGTAATCGTTTTCAGCAGAGCAGTCCTGCAGCGCTTAGCCTGCCAGCTGTGTGAGTCCACCGTGCTCCATTGCCTGCTCCCACCACACTCCACACCCATCCACCACCACCCCACCCCCCTCATGGTCACGGGCCGGGAAGCCTGCAAGCTGGCTCCTGCTGCCCCCCGGTCCCTGTCAGCATAGTAATCGTTTTCAGCAGAGCAGTCCTGCAGCGCTTAGCCTGCCAGCTGTGTGAGTCCACCGTGCTCCATTGCCTGCTCCCACCACACTCCACACCCATCCACCACCACCCCACCCCCCTCATGGTCACGGGCCGGGAAGCCTGCAAGCTGGCTCCTGCTGCCCCCCGGTCCCTGTCAGCATAGTAATCGTTTTCAGCAGAGCAGTCCTGCAGCGCTTAGCCTGCCAGCTGTGTGAGTCCACCGTGCTCCATTGCCTGCTCCCACCACACTCCACACCCATCCACCACCACCCCACCCCCCTCATGGTCACGGGCCGGGAAGCCTGCAAGCTGGCTCCTGCTGCCCCCCGGTCCCTGTCAGCATAGTAATCGTTTTCAGCAGAGCAGTCCTGCAGCGCTTAGCCTGCCAGCTGTGTGAGTCCACCCGTGCTCCATTGCCTGCTCCCACCACACTCCACACCCATCCACCACCACCCCACCCCCCTCATGGTCACGGGCCGGGAAGCCTGCAAGCTGGCTCCTGCTGCCCCCCGGTCCCTGTCAGCATAGTAATCGTTTTCAGCAGAGCAGTCCTGCAGCGCTTAGCCTGCCAGCTGTGTGAGTCCACCGTGCTCCATTGCCTGCTCCCACCACACTCCACACCCATCCACCACCACCCCACCCCCCTCATGGTCACGGGCCGGGAAGCCTGCAAGCTGGCTCCTGCTGCCCCCCGGTCCCTGTCAGCATAGTAATCGTTTTCAGCAGAGCAGTCCTGCAGCGCTTAGCCTGCCAGCTGTGTGAGTCCACCGTGCTCCATTGCCTGCTCCCACCACACTCCACACCCATCCACCACCACCCCACCCCCCTCATGGTCACGGGCCGGGAAGCCTGCAAGCTGGCTCCTGCTGCCCCCCGGTCCCTGTCAGCATAGTAATCGTTTTCAGCAGAGCAGTCCTGCAGCGCTTAGCCTGCCAGCTGTGTGAGTCCACCGTGCTCCATTGCCTGCTCCCACCACACTCCACACCCATCCACCACCACCCCACCCCCCTCATGGTCACGGGCCGGGAAGCCTGCAAGCTGGCTCCTGCTGCCCCCCGGTCCCTGTCAGCATAGTAATCGTTTTCAGCAGAGCAGTCCTGCAGCGCTTAGCCTGCCAGCTGTGTGAGTCCACCGTGCTCCATTGCCTGCTCCCACCACACTCCACACCCATCCACCACCACCCCACCCCCCTCATGGTCACGGGCCGGGAAGCCTGCAAGCTGGCTCCTGCTGCCCCCCGGTCCCTGTCAGCATAGTAATCGTTTTCAGCAGAGCAGTCCTGCAGCGCTTAGCCTGCCAGCTGTGTGAGTCCACCGTGCTCCATTGCCTGCTCCCACCACACTCCACACCCATCCACCACCACCCCACCCCCCTCATGGTCACGGGCCGGGAAGCCTGCAAGCTGGCTCCTGCTGCCCCCCGGTCCCTGTCAGCATAGTAATCGTTTTCAGCAGAGCAGTCCTGCAGCGCTTAGCCTGCCAGCTGTGTGAGTCCACCGTGCTCCATTGCCTGCTCCCACCACACTCCACACCCATCCACCACCACCCCCACCCCCCTCATGGTCACGGGCCGGGAAGCCTGCAAGCTGGCTCCTGCTGCCCCCCGGTCCCTGTCAGCATAGTAATCGTTTTCAGCAGAGCAGTCCTGCAGCGCTTAGCCTGCCAGCTGTGTGAGTCCACCGTGCTCCATTGCCTGCTCCCACCACACTCCACACCCATCCACCACCACCCCACCCCCCTCATGGTCACGGGCCGGGAAGCCTGCAAGCTGGCTCCTGCTGCCCCCCGGTCCCTGTCAGCATAGTAATCGTTTTCAGCAGAGCAGTCCTGCAGCGCTTAGCCTGCCAGCTGTGTGAGTCCACCGTGCTCCATTGCCTGCTCCCACCACACTCCACACCCATCCACCACCACCCCACCCCCCTCATGGTCACGGGCCGGGAAGCCTGCAAGCTGGCTCCTGCTGCCCCCCGGTCCCTGTCAGCATAGTAATCGTTTTCAGCAGAGCAGTCCTGCAGCGCTTAGCCTGCCAGCTGTGTGAGTCCACCGTGCTCCATTGCCTGCTCCCACCACACTCCACACCCATCCACCACCACCCCACCCCCCTCATGGTCACGGGCCGGGAAGCCTGCAAGCTGGCTCCTGCTGCCCCCCGGTCCCTGTCAGCATAGTAATCGTTTTCAGCAGAGCAGTCCTGCAGCGCTTAGCCTGCCAGCTGTGTGAGTCCACCGTGCTCCATTGCCTGCTCCCACCACACTCCACACCCATCCACCACCACCCCACCCCCCTCATGGTCACGGGCCGGGAAGCCTGCAAGCTGGCTCCTGCTGCCCCCCGGTCCCTGTCAGCATAGTAATCGTTTTCAGCAGAGCAGTCCTGCAGCGCTTAGCCTGCCAGCTGTGTGAGTCCACCGTGCTCCATTGCCTGCTCCCACCACACTCCACACCCATCCACCACCACCCCACCCCCCTCATGGTCACGGGCCGGGAAGCCTGCAAGCTGGCTCCTGCTGCCCCCCGGTCCCTGTCAGCATAGTAATCGTTTTCAGCAGAGCAGTCCTGCAGCGCTTAGCCTGCCAGCTGTGTGAGTCCACCGTGCTCCATTGCCTGCTCCCACCACACTCCACACCCATCCACCACCACCCCACCCCCCTCATGGTCACGGGCCGGGAAGCCTGCAAGCTGGCTCCTGCTGCCCCCCGGTCCCTGTCAGCATAGTAATCGTTTTCAGCAGAGCAGTCCTGCAGCGCTTAGCCTGCCAGCTGTGTGAGTCCACCGTGCTCCATTGCCTGCTCCCACCACACTCCACACCCATCCACCACCACCCCACCCCCCTCATGGTCACGGGCCGGGAAGCCTGCAAGCTGGCTCCTGCTGCCCCCCGGTCCCTGTCAGCATAGTAATCGTTTTCAGCAGAGCAGTCCTGCAGCGCTTAGCCTGCCAGCTGTGTGAGTCCACCGTGCTCCATTGCCTGCTCCCACCACACTCCACACCCATCCACCACCACCCCACCCCCCTCATGGTCACGGGCCGGGAAGCCTGCAAGCTGGCTCCTGCTGCCCCCCGGTCCCTGTCAGCATAGTAATCGTTTTCAGCAGAGCAGTCCTGCAGCGCTTAGCCTGCCAGCTGTGTGAGTCCACCGTGCTCCATTGCCTGCTCCCACCACACTCCACACCCATCCACCACCACCCCACCCCCCTCATGGTCACGGGCCGGGAAGCCTGCAAGCTGGCTCCTGCTGCCCCCCGGTCCCTGTCAGCATAGTAATCGTTTTCAGCAGAGCAGTCCTGCAGCGCTTAGCCTGCCAGCTGTGTGAGTCCACCGTGCTCCATTGCCTGCTCCCACCACACTCCACACCCATCCACCACCACCCCACCCCCCTCATGGTCACGGGCCGGGAAGCCTGCAAGCTGGCTCCTGCTGCCCCCCGGTCCCTGTCAGCATAGTAATCGTTTTCAGCAGAGCAGTCCTGCAGCGCTTAGCCTGCCAGCTGTGTGAGTCCACCGTGCTCCATTGCCTGCTCCCACCACACTCCACACCCATCCACCACCACCCCACCCCCCTCATGGTCACGGGCCGGGAAGCCTGCAAGCTGGCTCCTGCTGCCCCCCGGTCCCTGTCAGCATAGTAATCGTTTTCAGCAGAGCAGTCCTGCAGCGCTTAGCCTGCCAGCTGTGTGAGTCCACCGTGCTCCATTGCCTGCTCCCACCACACTCCACACCCATCCACCACCACCCCACCCCCCTCATGGTCACGGGCCGGGAAGCCTGCAAGCTGGCTCCTGCTGCCCCCCGGTCCCTGTCAGCATAGTAATCGTTTTCAGCAGAGCAGTCCTGCAGCGCTTAGCCTGCCAGCTGTGTGAGTCCACCGTGCTCCATTGCCTGCTCCCACCACACTCCACACCCATCCACCACCACCCCACCCCCCTCATGGTCACGGGCCGGGAAGCCTGCAAGCTGGCTCCTGCTGCCCCCCGGTCCCTGTCAGCATAGTAATCGTTTTCAGCAGAGCAGTCCTGCAGCGCTTAGCCTGCCAGCTGTGTGAGTCCACCGTGCTCCATTGCCTGCTCCCACCACACTCCACACCCATCCACCACCACCCCACCCCCCTCATGGTCACGGGCCGGGAAGCCTGCAAGCTGGCTCCTGCTGCCCCCCGGTCCCTGTCAGCATAGTAATCGTTTTCAGCAGAGCAGTCCTGCAGCGCTTAGCCTGCCAGCTGTGTGAGTCCACCGTGCTCCATTGCCTGCTCCCACCACACTCCACACCCATCCACCACCACCCCACCCCCCTCATGGTCACGGGCCGGGAAGCCTGCAAGCTGGCTCCTGCTGCCCCCCGGTCCCTGTCAGCATAGTAATCGTTTTCAGCAGAGCAGTCCTGCAGCGCTTAGCCTGCCAGCTGTGTGAGTCCACCCGTGCTCCATTGCCTGCTCCCACCACACTCCACACCCATCCACCACCACCCCACCCCCCTCATGGTCACGGGCCGGGAAGCCTGCAAGCTGGCTCCTGCTGCCCCCCGGTCCCTGTCAGCATAGTAATCGTTTTCAGCAGAGCAGTCCTGCAGCGCTTAGCCTGCCAGCTGTGTGAGTCCACCCGTGCTCCATTGCCTGCTCCCACCACACTCCACACCCATCCACCACCACCCCACCCCCCTCATGGTCACGGGCCGGGAAGCCTGCAAGCTGGCTCCTGCTGCCCCCCGGTCCCTGTCAGCATAGTAATCGTTTTCAGCAGAGCAGTCCTGCAGCGCTTAGCCTGCCAGCTGTGTGAGTCCACCGTGCTCCATTGCCTGCTCCCACCACACTCCACACCCATCCACCACCACCCCACCCCCCTCATGGTCACGGGCCGGGAAGCCTGCAAGCTGGCTCCTGCTGCCCCCCGGTCCCTGTCAGCATAGTAATCGTTTTCAGCAGAGCAGTCCTGCAGCGCTTAGCCTGCCAGCTGTGTGAGTCCACCGTGCTCCATTGCCTGCTCCCACCACACTCCACACCCATCCACCACCACCCCACCCCCCTCATGGTCACGGGCCGGGAAGCCTGCAAGCTGGCTCCTGCTGCCCCCCGGTCCCTGTCAGCATAGTAATCGTTTTCAGCAGAGCAGTCCTGCAGCGCTTAGCCTGCCAGCTGTGTGAGTCCACCGTGCTCCATTGCCTGCTCCCACCACACTCCACACCCATCCACCACCACCCCACCCCCCTCATGGTCACGGGCCGGGAAGCCTGCAAGCTGGCTCCTGCTGCCCCCCGGTCCCTGTCAGCATAGTAATCGTTTTCAGCAGAGCAGTCCTGCAGCGCTTAGCCTGCCAGCTGTGTGAGTCCACCGTGCTCCATTGCCTGCTCCCACCACACTCCACACCCATCCACCACCACCCCACCCCCCTCATGGTCACGGGCCGGGAAGCCTGCAAGCTGGCTCCTGCTGCCCCCCGGTCCCTGTCAGCATAGTAATCGTTTTCAGCAGAGCAGTCCTGCAGCGCTTAGCCTGCCAGCTGTGTGAGTCCACCGTGCTCCATTGCCTGCTCCCACCACACTCCACACCCATCCACCACCACCCCACCCCCCTCATGGTCACGGGCCGGGAAGCCTGCAAGCTGGCTCCTGCTGCCCCCCGGTCCCTGTCAGCATAGTAATCGTTTTCAGCAGAGCAGTCCTGCAGCGCTTAGCCTGCCAGCTGTGTGAGTCCACCGTGCTCCATTGCCTGCTCCCACCACACTCCACACCCATCCACCACCACCCCACCCCCCTCATGGTCACGGGCCGGGAAGCCTGCAAGCTGGCTCCTGCTGCCCCCCGGTCCCTGTCAGCATAGTAATCGTTTTCAGCAGAGCAGTCCTGCAGCGCTTAGCCTGCCAGCTGTGTGAGTCCACCGTGCTCCATTGCCTGCTCCCACCACACTCCACACCCATCCACCACCACCCCACCCCCCTCATGGTCACGGGCCGGGAAGCCTGCAAGCTGGCTCCTGCTGCCCCCCGGTCCCTGTCAGCATAGTAATCGTTTTCAGCAGAGCAGTCCTGCAGCGCTTAGCCTGCCAGCTGTGTGAGTCCACCGTGCTCCATTGCCTGCTCCCACCACACTCCACACCCATCCACCACCACCCCACCCCCCTCATGGTCACGGGCCGGGAAGCCTGCAAGCTGGCTCCTGCTGCCCCCCGGTCCCTGTCAGCATAGTAATCGTTTTCAGCAGAGCAGTCCTGCAGCGCTTAGCCTGCCAGCTGTGTGAGTCCACCGTGCTCCATTGCCTGCTCCCACCACACTCCACACCCATCCACCACCACCCCCACCCCCCTCATGGTCACGGGCCGGGAAGCCTGCAAGCTGGCTCCTGCTGCCCCCCGGTCCCTGTCAGCATAGTAATCGTTTTCAGCAGAGCAGTCCTGCAGCGCTTAGCCTGCCAGCTGTGTGAGTCCACCGTGCTCCATTGCCTGCTCCCACCACACTCCACACCCATCCACCACCACCCCACCCCCCTCATGGTCACGGGCCGGGAAGCCTGCAAGCTGGCTCCTGCTGCCCCCCGGTCCCTGTCAGCATAGTAATCGTTTTCAGCAGAGCAGTCCTGCAGCGCTTAGCCTGCCAGCTGTGTGAGTCCACCGTGCTCCATTGCCTGCTCCCACCACACTCCACACCCATCCACCACCACCCCACCCCCCTCATGGTCACGGGCCGGGAAGCCTGCAAGCTGGCTCCTGCTGCCCCCCGGTCCCTGTCAGCATAGTAATCGTTTTCAGCAGAGCAGTCCTGCAGCGCTTAGCCTGCCAGCTGTGTGAGTCCACCGTGCTCCATTGCCTGCTCCCACCACACTCCACACCCATCCACCACCACCCCACCCCCCTCATGGTCACGGGCCGGGAAGCCTGCAAGCTGGCTCCTGCTGCCCCCCGGTCCCTGTCAGCATAGTAATCGTTTTCAGCAGAGCAGTCCTGCAGCGCTTAGCCTGCCAGCTGTGTGAGTCCACCGTGCTCCATTGCCTGCTCCCACCACACTCCACACCCATCCACCACCACCCCACCCCCCTCATGGTCACGGGCCGGGAAGCCTGCAAGCTGGCTCCTGCTGCCCCCCGGTCCCTGTCAGCATAGTAATCGTTTTCAGCAGAGCAGTCCTGCAGCGCTTAGCCTGCCAGCTGTGTGAGTCCACCCGTGCTCCATTGCCTGCTCCCACCACACTCCACACCCATCCACCACCACCCCACCCCCCTCATGGTCACGGGCCGGGAAGCCTGCAAGCTGGCTCCTGCTGCCCCCCGGTCCCTGTCAGCATAGTAATCGTTTTCAGCAGAGCAGTCCTGCAGCGCTTAGCCTGCCAGCTGTGTGAGTCCACCGTGCTCCATTGCCTGCTCCCACCACACTCCACACCCATCCACCACCACCCCACCCCCCTCATGGTCACGGGCCGGGAAGCCTGCAAGCTGGCTCCTGCTGCCCCCCGGTCCCTGTCAGCATAGTAATCGTTTTCAGCAGAGCAGTCCTGCAGCGCTTAGCCTGCCAGCTGTGTGAGTCCACCGTGCTCCATTGCCTGCTCCCACCACACTCCACACCCATCCACCACCACCCCACCCCCCTCATGGTCACGGGCCGGGAAGCCTGCAAGCTGGCTCCTGCTGCCCCCCGGTCCCTGTCAGCATAGTAATCGTTTTCAGCAGAGCAGTCCTGCAGCGCTTAGCCTGCCAGCTGTGTGAGTCCACCGTGCTCCATTGCCTGCTCCCACCACACTCCACACCCATCCACCACCACCCCACCCCCCTCATGGTCACGGGCCGGGAAGCCTGCAAGCTGGCTCCTGCTGCCCCCCGGTCCCTGTCAGCATAGTAATCGTTTTCAGCAGAGCAGTCCTGCAGCGCTTAGCCTGCCAGCTGTGTGAGTCCACCGTGCTCCATTGCCTGCTCCCACCACACTCCACACCCATCCACCACCACCCCACCCCCCTCATGGTCACGGGCCGGGAAGCCTGCAAGCTGGCTCCTGCTGCCCCCCGGTCCCTGTCAGCATAGTAATCGTTTTCAGCAGAGCAGTCCTGCAGCGCTTAGCCTGCCAGCTGTGTGAGTCCACCGTGCTCCATTGCCTGCTCCCACCACACTCCACACCCATCCACCACCACCCCACCCCCCTCATGGTCACGGGCCGGGAAGCCTGCAAGCTGGCTCCTGCTGCCCCCCGGTCCCTGTCAGCATAGTAATCGTTTTCAGCAGAGCAGTCCTGCAGCGCTTAGCCTGCCAGCTGTGTGAGTCCACCGTGCTCCATTGCCTGCTCCCACCACACTCCACACCCATCCACCACCACCCCACCCCCCTCATGGTCACGGGCCGGGAAGCCTGCAAGCTGGCTCCTGCTGCCCCCCGGTCCCTGTCAGCATAGTAATCGTTTTCAGCAGAGCAGTCCTGCAGCGCTTAGCCTGCCAGCTGTGTGAGTCCACCGTGCTCCATTGCCTGCTCCCACCACACTCCACACCCATCCACCACCACCCCACCCCCCTCATGGTCACGGGCCGGGAAGCCTGCAAGCTGGCTCCTGCTGCCCCCCGGTCCCTGTCAGCATAGTAATCGTTTTCAGCAGAGCAGTCCTGCAGCGCTTAGCCTGCCAGCTGTGTGAGTCCACCGTGCTCCATTGCCTGCTCCCACCACACTCCACACCCATCCACCACCACCCCACCCCCCTCATGGTCACGGGCCGGGAAGCCTGCAAGCTGGCTCCTGCTGCCCCCCGGTCCCTGTCAGCATAGTAATCGTTTTCAGCAGAGCAGTCCTGCAGCGCTTAGCCTGCCAGCTGTGTGAGTCCACCGTGCTCCATTGCCTGCTCCCACCACACTCCACACCCATCCACCACCACCCCACCCCCCTCATGGTCACGGGCCGGGAAGCCTGCAAGCTGGCTCCTGCTGCCCCCCGGTCCCTGTCAGCATAGTAATCGTTTTCAGCAGAGCAGTCCTGCAGCGCTTAGCCTGCCAGCTGTGTGAGTCCACCCGTGCTCCATTGCCTGCTCCCACCACACTCCACACCCATCCACCACCACCCCACCCCCCTCATGGTCACGGGCCGGGAAGCCTGCAAGCTGGCTCCTGCTGCCCCCCGGTCCCTGTCAGCATAGTAATCGTTTTCAGCAGAGCAGTCCTGCAGCGCTTAGCCTGCCAGCTGTGTGAGTCCACCCGTGCTCCATTGCCTGCTCCCACCACACTCCACACCCATCCACCACCACCCCACCCCCCTCATGGTCACGGGCCGGGAAGCCTGCAAGCTGGCTCCTGCTGCCCCCCGGTCCCTGTCAGCATAGTAATCGTTTTCAGCAGAGCAGTCCTGCAGCGCTTAGCCTGCCAGCTGTGTGAGTCCACCGTGCTCCATTGCCTGCTCCCACCACACTCCACACCCATCCACCACCACCCCACCCCCCTCATGGTCACGGGCCGGGAAGCCTGCAAGCTGGCTCCTGCTGCCCCCCGGTCCCTGTCAGCATAGTAATCGTTTTCAGCAGAGCAGTCCTGCAGCGCTTAGCCTGCCAGCTGTGTGAGTCCACCGTGCTCCATTGCCTGCTCCCACCACACTCCACACCCATCCACCACCACCCCACCCCCCTCATGGTCACGGGCCGGGAAGCCTGCAAGCTGGCTCCTGCTGCCCCCCGGTCCCTGTCAGCATAGTAATCGTTTTCAGCAGAGCAGTCCTGCAGCGCTTAGCCTGCCAGCTGTGTGAGTCCACCGTGCTCCATTGCCTGCTCCCACCACACTCCACACCCATCCACCACCACCCCACCCCCCTCATGGTCACGGGCCGGGAAGCCTGCAAGCTGGCTCCTGCTGCCCCCCGGTCCCTGTCAGCATAGTAATCGTTTTCAGCAGAGCAGTCCTGCAGCGCTTAGCCTGCCAGCTGTGTGAGTCCACCGTGCTCCATTGCCTGCTCCCACCACACTCCACACCCATCCACCACCACCCCACCCCCCTCATGGTCACGGGCCGGGAAGCCTGCAAGCTGGCTCCTGCTGCCCCCCGGTCCCTGTCAGCATAGTAATCGTTTTCAGCAGAGCAGTCCTGCAGCGCTTAGCCTGCCAGCTGTGTGAGTCCACCGTGCTCCATTGCCTGCTCCCACCACACTCCACACCCATCCACCACCACCCCACCCCCCTCATGGTCACGGGCCGGGAAGCCTGCAAGCTGGCTCCTGCTGCCCCCCGGTCCCTGTCAGCATAGTAATCGTTTTCAGCAGAGCAGTCCTGCAGCGCTTAGCCTGCCAGCTGTGTGAGTCCACCGTGCTCCATTGCCTGCTCCCACCACACTCCACACCCATCCACCACCACCCCACCCCCCTCATGGTCACGGGCCGGGAAGCCTGCAAGCTGGCTCCTGCTGCCCCCCGGTCCCTGTCAGCATAGTAATCGTTTTCAGCAGAGCAGTCCTGCAGCGCTTAGCCTGCCAGCTGTGTGAGTCCACCGTGCTCCATTGCCTGCTCCCACCACACTCCACACCCATCCACCACCACCCCACCCCCCTCATGGTCACGGGCCGGGAAGCCTGCAAGCTGGCTCCTGCTGCCCCCCGGTCCCTGTCAGCATAGTAATCGTTTTCAGCAGAGCAGTCCTGCAGCGCTTAGCCTGCCAGCTGTGTGAGTCCACCGTGCTCCATTGCCTGCTCCCACCACACTCCACACCCATCCACCACCACCCCACCCCCCTCATGGTCACGGGCCGGGAAGCCTGCAAGCTGGCTCCTGCTGCCCCCCGGTCCCTGTCAGCATAGTAATCGTTTTCAGCAGAGCAGTCCTGCAGCGCTTAGCCTGCCAGCTGTGTGAGTCCACCGTGCTCCATTGCCTGCTCCCACCACACTCCACACCCATCCACCACCACCCCACCCCCCTCATGGTCACGGGCCGGGAAGCCTGCAAGCTGGCTCCTGCTGCCCCCCGGTCCCTGTCAGCATAGTAATCGTTTTCAGCAGAGCAGTCCTGCAGCGCTTAGCCTGCCAGCTGTGTGAGTCCACCGTGCTCCATTGCCTGCTCCCACCACACTCCACACCCATCCACCACCACCCCACCCCCCTCATGGTCACGGGCCGGGAAGCCTGCAAGCTGGCTCCTGCTGCCCCCCGGTCCCTGTCAGCATAGTAATCGTTTTCAGCAGAGCAGTCCTGCAGCGCTTAGCCTGCCAGCTGTGTGAGTCCACCGTGCTCCATTGCCTGCTCCCACCACACTCCACACCCATCCACCACCACCCCACCCCCCTCATGGTCACGGGCCGGGAAGCCTGCAAGCTGGCTCCTGCTGCCCCCCGGTCCCTGTCAGCATAGTAATCGTTTTCAGCAGAGCAGTCCTGCAGCGCTTAGCCTGCCAGCTGTGTGAGTCCACCGTGCTCCATTGCCTGCTCCCACCACACTCCACACCCATCCACCACCACCCCACCCCCCTCATGGTCACGGGCCGGGAAGCCTGCAAGCTGGCTCCTGCTGCCCCCCGGTCCCTGTCAGCATAGTAATCGTTTTCAGCAGAGCAGTCCTGCAGCGCTTAGCCTGCCAGCTGTGTGAGTCCACCCTGCTCCATTGCCTGCTCCCACCACACTCCACACCCATCCACCACCACCCCACCCCCCTCATGGTCACGGGCCGGGAAGCCTGCAAGCTGGCTCCTGCTGCCCCCCGGTCCCTGTCAGCATAGTAATCGTTTTCAGCAGAGCAGTCCTGCAGCGCTTAGCCTGCCAGCTGTGTGAGTCCACCGTGCTCCATTGCCTGCTCCCACCACACTCCACACCCATCCACCACCACCCCACCCCCCTCATGGTCACGGGCCGGGAAGCCTGCAAGCTGGCTCCTGCTGCCCCCCGGTCCCTGTCAGCATAGTAATCGTTTTCAGCAGAGCAGTCCTGCAGCGCTTAGCCTGCCAGCTGTGTGAGTCCACCGTGCTCCATTGCCTGCTCCCACCACACTCCACACCCATCCACCACCACCCCACCCCCCCTCATGGTCACGGGCCGGGAAGCCTGCAAGCTGGCTCCTGCTGCCCCCCGGTCCCTGTCAGCATAGTAATCGTTTTCAGCAGAGCAGTCCTGCAGCGCTTAGCCTGCCAGCTGTGTGAGTCCACCGTGCTCCATTGCCTGCTCCCACCACACTCCACACCCATCCACCACCACCCCACCCCCCTCATGGTCACGGGCCGGGAAGCCTGCAAGCTGGCTCCTGCTGCCCCCCGGTCCCTGTCAGCATAGTAATCGTTTTCAGCAGAGCAGTCCTGCAGCGCTTAGCCTGCCAGCTGTGTGAGTCCACCGTGCTCCATTGCCTGCTCCCACCACACTCCACACCCATCCACCACCACCCCACCCCCCTCATGGTCACGGGCCGGGAAGCCTGCAAGCTGGCTCCTGCTGCCCCCCGGTCCCTGTCAGCATAGTAATCGTTTTCAGCAGAGCAGTCCTGCAGCGCTTAGCCTGCCAGCTGTGTGAGTCCACCGTGCTCCATTGCCTGCTCCCACCACACTCCACACCCATCCACCACCACCCCACCCCCCTCATGGTCACGGGCCGGGAAGCCTGCAAGCTGGCTCCTGCTGCCCCCCGGTCCCTGTCAGCATAGTAATCGTTTTCAGCAGAGCAGTCCTGCAGCGCTTAGCCTGCCAGCTGTGTGAGTCCACCGTGCTCCATTGCCTGCTCCCACCACACTCCACACCCATCCACCACCACCCCACCCCCCTCATGGTCACGGGCCGGGAAGCCTGCAAGCTGGCTCCTGCTGCCCCCCGGTCCCTGTCAGCATAGTAATCGTTTTCAGCAGAGCAGTCCTGCAGCGCTTAGCCTGCCAGCTGTGTGAGTCCACCGTGCTCCATTGCCTGCTCCCACCACACTCCACACCCATCCACCACCACCCCACCCCCCTCATGGTCACGGGCCGGGAAGCCTGCAAGCTGGCTCCTGCTGCCCCCCGGTCCCTGTCAGCATAGTAATCGTTTTCAGCAGAGCAGTCCTGCAGCGCTTAGCCTGCCAGCTGTGTGAGTCCACCGTGCTCCATTGCCTGCTCCCACCACACTCCACACCCATCCACCACCACCCCACCCCCCTCATGGTCACGGGCCGGGAAGCCTGCAAGCTGGCTCCTGCTGCCCCCCGGTCCCTGTCAGCATAGTAATCGTTTTCAGCAGAGCAGTCCTGCAGCGCTTAGCCTGCCAGCTGTGTGAGTCCACCGTGCTCCATTGCCTGCTCCCACCACACTCCACACCCATCCACCACCACCCCACCCCCCTCATGGTCACGGGCCGGGAAGCCTGCAAGCTGGCTCCTGCTGCCCCCCGGTCCCTGTCAGCATAGTAATCGTTTTCAGCAGAGCAGTCCTGCAGCGCTTAGCCTGCCAGCTGTGTGAGTCCACCCTGCTCCATTGCCTGCTCCCACCACACTCCACACCCATCCACCATCCACCCCACCCCCCTCATGGTCACGGGCCGGGAAGCCTGCAAGCTGGCTCCTGCTGCCCCCCGGTCCCTGTCAGCATAGTAATCGTTTTCAGCAGAGCAGTCCTGCAGCGCTTAGCCTGCCAGCTGTGTGAGTCCACCGTGCTCCATTGCCTGCTCCCACCACACTCCACACCCATCCACCACCACCCCACCCCCCTCATGGTCACGGGCCGGGAAGCCTGCAAGCTGGCTCCTGCTGCCCCCCGGTCCCTGTCAGCATAGTAATCGTTTTCAGCAGAGCAGTCCTGCAGCGCTTAGCCTGCCAGCTGTGTGAGTCCACCGTGCTCCATTGCCTGCTCCCACCACACTCCACACCCATCCACCACCACCCCACCCCCCTCATGGTCACGGGCCGGGAAGCCTGCAAGCTGGCTCCTGCTGCCCCCCGGTCCCTGTCAGCATAGTAATCGTTTTCAGCAGAGCAGTCCTGCAGCGCTTAGCCTGCCAGCTGTGTGAGTCCACCGTGCTCCATTGCCTGCTCCCACCACACTCCACACCCATCCACCACCACCCCACCCCCCTCATGGTCACGGGCCGGGAAGCCTGCAAGCTGGCTCCTGCTGCCCCCCGGTCCCTGTCAGCATAGTAATCGTTTTCAGCAGAGCAGTCCTGCAGCGCTTAGCCTGCCAGCTGTGTGAGTCCACCGTGCTCCATTGCCTGCTCCCACCACACTCCACACCCATCCACCACCACCCCACCCCCCTCATGGTCACGGGCCGGGAAGCCTGCAAGCTGGCTCCTGCTGCCCCCCGGTCCCTGTCAGCATAGTAATCGTTTTCAGCAGAGCAGTCCTGCAGCGCTTAGCCTGCCAGCTGTGTGAGTCCACCCTGCTCCATTGCCTGCTCCCACCACACTCCACACCCATCCACCATCACCCCACCCCCCTCATGGTCACGGGCCGGGAAGCCTGCAAGCTGGCTCCTGCTGCCCCCCGGTCCCTGTCAGCATAGTAATCGTTTTCAGCAGAGCAGTCCTGCAGCGCTTAGCCTGCCAGCTGTGTGAGTCCACCGTGCTCCATTGCCTGCTCCCACCACACTCCACACCCATCCACCACCACCCCACCCCCCTCATGGTCACGGGCCGGGAAGCCTGCAAGCTGGCTCCTGCTGCCCCCCGGTCCCTGTCAGCATAGTAATCGTTTTCAGCAGAGCAGTCCTGCAGCGCTTAGCCTGCCAGCTGTGTGAGTCCACCGTGCTCCATTGCCTGCTCCCACCACACTCCACACCCATCCACCACCACCCCACCCCCCTCATGGTCACGGGCCGGGAAGCCTGCAAGCTGGCTCCTGCTGCCCCCCGGTCCCTGTCAGCATAGTAATCGTTTTCAGCAGAGCAGTCCTGCAGCGCTTAGCCTGCCAGCTGTGTGAGTCCACCGTGCTCCATTGCCTGCTCCCACCACACTCCACACCCATCCACCACCACCCCACCCCCCTCATGGTCACGGGCCGGGAAGCCTGCAAGCTGGCTCCTGCTGCCCCCCGGTCCCTGTCAGCATAGTAATCGTTTTCAGCAGAGCAGTCCTGCAGCGCTTAGCCTGCCAGCTGTGTGAGTCCACCGTGCTCCATTGCCTGCTCCCACCACACTCCACACCCATCCACCACCACCCCACCCCCCTCATGGTCACGGGCCGGGAAGCCTGCAAGCTGGCTCCTGCTGCCCCCCGGTCCCTGTCAGCATAGTAATCGTTTTCAGCAGAGCAGTCCTGCAGCGCTTAGCCTGCCAGCTGTGTGAGTCCACCCTGCTCCATTGCCTGCTCCCACCACACTCCACACCCATCCACCACTCACCCCACCCCCCCTCATGGTCACGGGCCGGGAAGCCTGCAAGCTGGCTCCTGCTGCCCCCCGGTCCCTGTCAGCATAGTAATCGTTTTCAGCAGAGCAGTCCTGCAGCGCTTAGCCTGCCAGCTGTGTGAGTCCACCGTGCTCCATTGCCTGCTCCCACCACACTCCACACCCATCCACCACCACCCCACCCCCCTCATGGTCACGGGCCGGGAAGCCTGCAAGCTGGCTCCTGCTGCCCCCCGGTCCCTGTCAGCATAGTAATCGTTTTCAGCAGAGCAGTCCTGCAGCGCTTAGCCTGCCAGCTGTGTGAGTCCACCGTGCTCCATTGCCTGCTCCCACCACACTCCACACCCATCCACCACCACCCCACCCCCCTCATGGTCACGGGCCGGGAAGCCTGCAAGCTGGCTCCTGCTGCCCCCCGGTCCCTGTCAGCATAGTAATCGTTTTCAGCAGAGCAGTCCTGCAGCGCTTAGCCTGCCAGCTGTGTGAGTCCACCGTGCTCCATTGCCTGCTCCCACCACACTCCACACCCATCCACCACCACCCCACCCCCCTCATGGTCACGGGCCGGGAAGCCTGCAAGCTGGCTCCTGCTGCCCCCCGGTCCCTGTCAGCATAGTAATCGTTTTCAGCAGAGCAGTCCTGCAGCGCTTAGCCTGCCAGCTGTGTGAGTCCACCCTGCTCCATTGCCTGCTCCCACCACACTCCACACCCATCCACCACCACCCCACCCCCCTCATGGTCACGGGCCGGGAAGCCTGCAAGCTGGCTCCTGCTGCCCCCCGGTCCCTGTCAGCATAGTAATCGTTTTCAGCAGAGCAGTCCTGCAGCGCTTAGCCTGCCAGCTGTGTGAGTCCACCCTGCTCCATTGCCTGCTCCCACCACACTCCACACCCATCCACCATCACCCCACCCCCCTCATGGTCACGGGCCGGGAAGCCTGCAAGCTGGCTCCTGCTGCCCCCCGGTCCCTGTCAGCATAGTAATCGTTTTCAGCAGAGCAGTCCTGCAGCGCTTAGCCTGCCAGCTGTGTGAGTCCACCGTGCTCCATTGCCTGCTCCCACCACACTCCACACCCATCCACCACCACCCCACCCCCCTCATGGTCACGGGCCGGGAAGCCTGCAAGCTGGCTCCTGCTGCCCCCCGGTCCCTGTCAGCATAGTAATCGTTTTCAGCAGAGCAGTCCTGCAGCGCTTAGCCTGCCAGCTGTGTGAGTCCACCGTGCTCCATTGCCTGCTCCCACCACACTCCACACCCATCCACCACCACCCCACCCCCCTCATGGTCACGGGCCGGGAAGCCTGCAAGCTGGCTCCTGCTGCCCCCCGGTCCCTGTCAGCATAGTAATCGTTTTCAGCAGAGCAGTCCTGCAGCGCTTAGCCTGCCAGCTGTGTGAGTCCACCGTGCTCCATTGCCTGCTCCCACCACACTCCACACCCATCCACCACCACCCCACCCCCCTCATGGTCACGGGCCGGGAAGCCTGCAAGCTGGCTCCTGCTGCCCCCCGGTCCCTGTCAGCATAGTAATCGTTTTCAGCAGAGCAGTCCTGCAGCGCTTAGCCTGCCAGCTGTGTGAGTCCACCGTGCTCCATTGCCTGCTCCCACCACACTCCACACCCATCCACCACCACCCCACCCCCCTCATGGTCACGGGCCGGGAAGCCTGCAAGCTGGCTCCTGCTGCCCCCCGGTCCCTGTCAGCATAGTAATCGTTTTCAGCAGAGCAGTCCTGCAGCGCTTAGCCTGCCAGCTGTGTGAGTCCACCCTGCTCCATTGCCTGCTCCCACCACACTCCACACCCATCCACCATCACCCCACCCCCCTCATGGTCACGGGCCGGGAAGCCTGCAAGCTGGCTCCTGCTGCCCCCCGGTCCCTGTCAGCATAGTAATCGTTTTCAGCAGAGCAGTCCTGCAGCGCTTAGCCTGCCAGCTGTGTGAGTCCACCGTGCTCCATTGCCTGCTCCCACCACACTCCACACCCATCCACCACCACCCCACCCCCCTCATGGTCACGGGCCGGGAAGCCTGCAAGCTGGCTCCTGCTGCCCCCCGGTCCCTGTCAGCATAGTAATCGTTTTCAGCAGAGCAGTCCTGCAGCGCTTAGCCTGCCAGCTGTGTGAGTCCACCGTGCTCCATTGCCTGCTCCCACCACACTCCACACCCATCCACCACCACCCCACCCCCCTCATGGTCACGGGCCGGGAAGCCTGCAAGCTGGCTCCTGCTGCCCCCCGGTCCCTGTCAGCATAGTAATCGTTTTCAGCAGAGCAGTCCTGCAGCGCTTAGCCTGCCAGCTGTGTGAGTTCACCGTGCTCCATTGCCTGCTCCCACCACACTCCACACCCATCCACCACCACCCCACCCCCCTCATGGTCACGGGCCGGGAAGCCTGCAAGCTGGCTCCTGCTGCCCCCCGGTCCCTGTCAGCATAGTAATCGTTTTCAGCAGAGCAGTCCTGCAGCGCTTAGCCTGCCAGCTGTGTGAGTCCACCCTGCTCCATTGCCTGCTCCCACCACACTCCACACCCATCCACCACCACCCCACCCCCCTCATGGTCACGGGCCGGGAAGCCTGCAAGCTGGCTCCTGCTGCCCCCCGGTCCCTGTCAGCATAGTAATCGTTTTCAGCAGAGCAGTCCTGCAGCGCTTAGCCTGCCAGCTGTGTGAGTCCACCCTGCTCCATTGCCTGCTCCCACCACACTCCACACCCATCCACCACCACCCCACCCCCCTCATGGTCACGGGCCGGGAAGCCTGCAAGCTGGCTCCTGCTGCCCCCCGGTCCCTGTCAGCATAGTAATCGTTTTCAGCAGAGCAGTCCTGCAGCGCTTAGCCTGCCAGCTGTGTGAGTTCACCGTGCTCCATTGCCTGCTCCCACCACACTCCACACCCATCCACCACCACCCCACCCCCCTCATGGTCACGGGCCGGGAAGCCTGCAAGCTGGCTCCTGCTGCCCCCCGGTCCCTGTCAGCATAGTAATCGTTTTCAGCAGAGCAGTCCTGCAGCGCTTAGCCTGCCAGCTGTGTGAGTCCACCGTGCTCCATTGCCTGCTCCCACCACACTCCACACCCATCCACCACCACCCCACCCCCCTCATGGTCACGGGCCGGAAAGCCTGCAAGCTGGCTCCTGCTGCCCCCCGGTCCCTGTCAGCATAGTAATCGTTTTCAGCAGAGCAGTCCTGCAGCGCTTAGCCTGCCAGCTGTGTGAGTCCACCGTGCTCCATTGCCTGCTCCCACCACACTCCACACCCATCCACCACCACCCCACCCCCCTCATGGTCACGGGCCGGGAAGCCTGCAAGCTGGCTCCTGCTGCCCCCCGGTCCCTGTCAGCATAGTAATCGTTTTCAGCAGAGCAGTCCTGCAGCGCTTAGCCTGCCAGCTGTGTGAGTCCACCGTGCTCCATTGCCTGCTCCCACCACACTCCACACCCATCCACCACCACCCCACCCCCCTCATGGTCACGGGCCGGGAAGCCTGCAAGCTGGCTCCTGCTGCCCCCCGGTCCCTGTCAGCATAGTAATCGTTTTCAGCAGAGCAGTCCTGCAGCGCTTAGCCTGCCAGCTGTGTGAGTCCACCGTGCTCCATTGCCTGCTCCCACCACACTCCACACCCATCCACCACCACCCCACCCCCCTCATGGTCACGGGCCGGGAAGCCTGCAAGCTGGCTCCTGCTGCCCCCCGGTCCCTGTCAGCATAGTAATCGTTTTCAGCAGAGCAGTCCTGCAGCGCTTAGCCTGCCAGCTGTGTGAGTCCACCCTGCTCCATTGCCTGCTCCCACCACACTCCACACCCATCCACCATCACCCCACCCCCCTCATGGTCACGGGCCGGGAAGCCTGCAAGCTGGCTCCTGCTGCCCCCCGGTCCCTGTCAGCATAGTAATCGTTTTCAGCAGAGCAGTCCTGCAGCGCTTAGCCTGCCAGCTGTGTGAGTCCACCGTGCTCCATTGCCTGCTCCCACCACACTCCACACCCATCCACCACCACCCCACCCCCCTCATGGTCACGGGCCGGGAAGCCTGCAAGCTGGCTCCTGCTGCCCCCCGGTCCCTGTCAGCATAGTAATCGTTTTCAGCAGAGCAGTCCTGCAGCGCTTAGCCTGCCAGCTGTGTGAGTCCACCGTGCTCCATTGCCTGCTCCCACCACACTCCACACCCATCCACCACCACCCCACCCCCCTCATGGTCACGGGCCGGGAAGCCTGCAAGCTGGCTCCTGCTGCCCCCCGGTCCCTGTCAGCATAGTAATCGTTTTCAGCAGAGCAGTCCTGCAGCGCTTAGCCTGCCAGCTGTGTGAGTCCACCGTGCTCCATTGCCTGCTCCCACCACACTCCACACCCATCCACCACCACCCCACCCCCCTCATGGTCACGGGCCGGGAAGCCTGCAAGCTGGCTCCTGCTGCCCCCCGGTCCCTGTCAGCATAGTAATCGTTTTCAGCAGAGCAGTCCTGCAGCGCTTAGCCTGCCAGCTGTGTGAGTCCACCGTGCTCCATTGCCTGCTCCCACCACACTCCACACCCATCCACCACCACCCCACCCCCCTCATGGTCACGGGCCGGGAAGCCTGCAAGCTGGCTCCTGCTGCCCCCCGGTCCCTGTCAGCATAGTAATCGTTTTCAGCAGAGCAGTCCTGCAGCGCTTAGCCTGCCAGCTGTGTGAGTCCACCGTGCTCCATTGCCTGCTCCCACCACACTCCACACCCATCCACCACCACCCCACCCCCCTCATGGTCACGGGCCGGGAAGCCTGCAAGCTGGCTCCTGCTGCCCCCCGGTCCCTGTCAGCATAGTAATCGTTTTCAGCAGAGCAGTCCTGCAGCGCTTAGCCTGCCAGCTGTGTGAGTCCACCGTGCTCCATTGCCTGCTCCCACCACACTCCACACCCATCCACCACCACCCCACCCCCCTCATGGTCACGGGCCGGGAAGCCTGCAAGCTGGCTCCTGCTGCCCCCCGGTCCCTGTCAGCATAGTAATCGTTTTCAGCAGAGCAGTCCTGCAGCGCTTAGCCTGCCAGCTGTGTGAGTCCACCGTGCTCCATTGCCTGCTCCCACCACACTCCACACCCATCCACCACCACCCCACCCCCCTCATGGTCACGGGCCGGGAAGCCTGCAAGCTGGCTCCTGCTGCCCCCCGGTCCCTGTCAGCATAGTAATCGTTTTCAGCAGAGCAGTCCTGCAGCGCTTAGCCTGCCAGCTGTGTGAGTCCACCGTGCTCCATTGCCTGCTCCCACCACACTCCACACCCATCCACCACCACCCCACCCCCCTCATGGTCACGGGCCGGGAAGCCTGCAAGCTGGCTCCTGCTGCCCCCCGGTCCCTGTCAGCATAGTAATCGTTTTCAGCAGAGCAGTCCTGCAGCGCTTAGCCTGCCAGCTGTGTGAGTCCACCGTGCTCCATTGCCTGCTCCCACCACACTCCACACCCATCCACCACCACCCCACCCCCCTCATGGTCACGGGCCGGGAAGCCTGCAAGCTGGCTCCTGCTGCCCCCCGGTCCCTGTCAGCATAGTAATCGTTTTCAGCAGAGCAGTCCTGCAGCGCTTAGCCTGCCAGCTGTGTGAGTCCACCCTGCTCCATTGCCTGCTCCCACCACACTCCACACCCATCCACCACCACCCCACCCCCCTCATGGTCACGGGCCGGGAAGCCTGCAAGCTGGCTCCTGCTGCCCCCCGGTCCCTGTCAGCATAGTAATCGTTTTCAGCAGAGCAGTCCTGCAGCGCTT
The DNA here is from genome assembly GCA_016858145.1 of Edaphochlamys debaryana. Classification (NCBI taxonomy): domain Eukaryota; kingdom Viridiplantae; phylum Chlorophyta; class Chlorophyceae; order Chlamydomonadales; genus Edaphochlamys; species Edaphochlamys debaryana. Next base: position 107,317 of record JAEHOE010000207.1, on the reverse strand, counting down.
AGCCTGCCAGCTGTGTGAGTCCACCCTGCTCCATTGCCTGCTCCCACCACACTCCACACCCATCCACCATCACCCCACCCCCCTCATGGTCACGGGCCGGGAAGCCTGCAAGCTGGCTCCTGCTGCCCCCCGGTCCCTGTCAGCATAGTAATCGTTTTCAGCAGAGCAGTCCTGCAGCGCTTAGCCTGCCAGCTGTGTGAGTCCACCGTGCTCCATTGCCTGCTCCCACCACACTCCACACCCATCCACCACCACCCCACCCCCCTCATGGTCACGGGCCGGGAAGCCTGCAAGCTGGCTCCTGCTGCCCCCCGGTCCCTGTCAGCATAGTAATCGTTTTCAGCAGAGCAGTCCTGCAGCGCTTAGCCTGCCAGCTGTGTGAGTCCACCGTGCTCCATTGCCTGCTCCCACCACACTCCACACCCATCCACCACCACCCCACCCCCCTCATGGTCACGGGCCGGGAAGCCTGCAAGCTGGCTCCTGCTGCCCCCCGGTCCCTGTCAGCATAGTAATCGTTTTCAGCAGAGCAGTCCTGCAGCGCTTAGCCTGCCAGCTGTGTGAGTCCACCGTGCTCCATTGCCTGCTCCCACCACACTCCACACCCATCCACCACCACCCCACCCCCCTTCATGGTCACGGGCCGGGAAGCCTGCAAGCTGGCTCCTGCTGCCCCCCGGTCCCTGTCAGCATAGTAATCGTTTTCAGCAGAGCAGTCCTGCAGCGCTTAGCCTGCCAGCTGTGTGAGTCCACCGTGCTCCATTGCCTGCTCCCACCACACTCCACACCCATCCACCACCACCCCACCCCCCTCATGGTCACGGGCCGGGAAGCCTGCAAGCTGGCTCCTGCTGCCCCCCGGTCCCTGTCAGCATAGTAATCGTTTTCAGCAGAGCAGTCCTGCAGCGCTTAGCCTGCCAGCTGTGTGAGTCCACCCTGCTCCATTGCCTGCTCCCACCACACTCCACACCCATCCACCACCACCCCACCCCCCTCATGGTCACGGGCCGGGAAGCCTGCAAGCTGGCTCCTGCTGCCCCCCGGTCCCTGTCAGCATAGTAATCGTTTTCAGCAGAGCAGTCCTGCAGCGCTTAGCCTGCCAGCTGTGTGAGTCCACCCTGCTCCATTGCCTGCTCCCACCACACTCCACACCCATCCACCATCACCCCACCCCCCTCATGGTCACGGGCCGGGAAGCCTGCAAGCTGGCTCCTGCTGCCCCCCGGTCCCTGTCAGCATAGTAATCGTTTTCAGCAGAGCAGTCCTGCAGCGCTTAGCCTGCCAGCTGTGTGAGTCCACCGTGCTCCATTGCCTGCTCCCACCACACTCCACACCCATCCACCACCACCCCACCCCCCTCATGGTCACGGGCCGGGAAGCCTGCAAGCTGGCTCCTGCTGCCCCCCGGTCCCTGTCAGCATAGTAATCGTTTTCAGCAGAGCAGTCCTGCAGCGCTTAGCCTGCCAGCTGTGTGAGTCCACCGTGCTCCATTGCCTGCTCCCACCACACTCCACACCCATCCACCACCACCCCACCCCCCTCATGGTCACGGGCCGGGAAGCCTGCAAGCTGGCTCCTGCTGCCCCCCGGTCCCTGTCAGCATAGTAATCGTTTTCAGCAGAGCAGTCCTGCAGCGCTTAGCCTGCCAGCTGTGTGAGTCCACCGTGCTCCATTGCCTGCTCCCACCACACTCCACACCCATCCACCACCACCCCACCCCCCTTCATGGTCACGGGCCGGGAAGCCTGCAAGCTGGCTCCTGCTGCCCCCCGGTCCCTGTCAGCATAGTAATCGTTTTCAGCAGAGCAGTCCTGCAGCGCTTAGCCTGCCAGCTGTGTGAGTCCACCCTGCTCCATTGCCTGCTCCCACCACACTCCACACCCATCCACCATCACCCCACCCCCCTCATGGTCACGGGCCGGGAAGCCTGCAAGCTGGCTCCTGCTGCCCCCCGGTCCCTGTCAGCATAGTAATCGTTTTCAGCAGAGCAGTCCTGCAGCGCTTAGCCTGCCAGCTGTGTGAGTCCACCGTGCTCCATTGCCTGCTCCCACCACACTCCACACCCATCCACCACCACCCCACCCCCCTCATGGTCACGGGCCGGGAAGCCTGCAAGCTGGCTCCTGCTGCCCCCCGGTCCCTGTCAGCATAGTAATCGTTTTCAGCAGAGCAGTCCTGCAGCGCTTAGCCTGCCAGCTGTGTGAGTCCACCCTGCTCCATTGCCTGCTCCCACCACACTCCACACCCATCCACCACCACCCCACCCCCCTCATGGTCACGGGCCGGGAAGCCTGCAAGCTGGCTCCTGCTGCCCCCCGGTCCCTGTCAGCATAGTAATCGTTTTCAGCAGAGCAGTCCTGCAGCGCTTAGCCTGCCAGCTGTGTGAGTCCACCGTGCTCCATTGCCTGCTCCCACCACACTCCACACCCATCCACCACCACCCCACCCCCCTTCATGGTCACGGGCCGGGAAGCCTGCAAGCTGGCTCCTGCTGCCCCCCGGTCCCTGTCAGCATAGTAATCGTTTTCAGCAGAGCAGTCCTGCAGCGTTTAGCCTGCCAGCTGTGTGAGTCCACCGTGCTCACACCATAATAGTAAGGAAAATCCTTCATGATTCTAGAACCTGCTTTACCTACTTACTGTGTTCAGTTCCATAGAGTACATGAAGAGCCAGCACAAGAAACATTGAAGTGTTCTGACCGCATGAATCTGATCCTCAGAATCATCTGCAAAACGTTTACCCTTCTTCTCATGTCGGAGGCCACAATCTATTTGCAGCCTCATCTCCTTTAGTGACTGCATCACCACATACAAGGCTGCAGTTGCACCCACAAATATGCAGCTCCCCTACCTACCAGGCTCCGGTCTACTAAGCTTTATCCCGCCCGCCTTGTTGCAGTCACGATGAGCCTCCTTGCCAAGCCCAGCTCCAGGAGACGCCTGCCTACTTGGCCCTCTCCTGGCTCAGCAGCACCAGCTGCTGTCCTGCCAGCACCCGCGCAACCACCAGCCCCGCAGCCACCTCGAACGCCATGGGCCTTCAAGGGAGGGGTGGAAGGGTTGTACAGTGGCAGCGCGAGCAACTAACCAGCATGGCGCTGGGCCACACCCTTTGTAAACCCAACTTTGCATTTCAGCGTCTTCCAGGCAGCCAACTGACCAGACCCCCTCAACCCCTCCTTTTTTGCCCCTGCTCACCCGGGAGCCTCCGTGAGCGCCCGCCTCTTGAACCCCAGGCGCTCGTAGAAGCCCGTGCGCCGCTCTACAGTGGTCAGCCAGCAGGCAGCACTGGGGGGCAGGGCTGCCAGCTGCCGCCGAACCAGGGCTGATCCCAGGCCCTTGCCGCTGCACAAGGTGGAGCAAGGGCAAAGGAAGTTGTGAGCAGTGGTACACGTCAAGATATGCTACATGGTGGCTAATTGACTTCCCTGCCCCCCCCCCCAGTCACAAGATCTCTGCAGGCATACTGCTGTCACCCTGCCGTGGCCGCAGCCAGAGCCCAAACAAAAAGAACATGTGCAGGCCGTGTCACTGTCTGACGGTATCCTGTGCCCCTTGAAGAGATGCCTGCATGGCAACACTTGCCCTAAGGAGGCATCCTGGCCCCCTGTGCCCCTTGTTCGGCCCACTCAGTCCTCCTCCTACACACGAGCCCTGGCTCTGGTCGGACCTTTCACGCTGATACTGCCCTGAAAGAGGCTCTCCTCTCACCGGTGCTGGGGTGCCACCACCAGAGACCTTAGCTCCCACGCACCCCCATCAGCTGAGGCAGAGGCAGATGCTGGGGCCAGGCACACAGCCTGAACAGCCCCCGCCACTGCGCTGTCAGCACCCGCCTCGATGGCCTCGGCCACAGTGAAGCGTGACGGTTCCAACCCCAGCGGGTTCAATCTGCGAAGATGGCAAGAGGCAGATGAGCAGACGGGTGGATGTGGTCAGGACTCCATACATGGTTGGCCTCCTCTTCCCCCACCCCTCTTATCCGTCACATGCAGCTCAAGCTCTGCCCACGCAACTGTTGGCTGGCCCCACTGTTGACTTCGGGCCTCACGGACGCAAGCGTGTGCACCCACACATACCCCACCCGCGCTCACTTCTCCGACAGCACCAGTGCACGGATGTCGGCCCCGTCGGCTTCTTGGCCCGCCCTAAATGTGAAGCCCGCGAGAGCTCCATCACTAGCGACGCCAGCAGACGCTCTGCACGTGAGTCGGGAGCGCGGCAGGACCGCGCAAAGGGGGATTTGTCGCGGGCACCTGTGCGTGGGCGGTGGTCCACGCACAGGGGGGCGTGTGGGTGAGCAAAGCATTTGGAGAAGGTCGCACTTATGCAGTGTGTCGCGTAAGCAGCTTGTGGAAAGCGCGGGAACGATGTACATTTGCGCGTACCTCGGCCGGACGCGCATTGAACGCGTCCGGCTCACACCCGGCATAAGCTGATGTGCTTACACTCACTGGGCATAATCCCAGCCACTGGCCGCCACTAGGTGCCGCAGACTAGCCCTGACCCTACGATCAAACCATCAGCGTTATAGAAGCGAAGGTCGGCCGCGGCAGCCTTGTGACGACGAACCAGTGGCCTGAGGAGAAGCCCTTTTTGCGCCTGGAGGTGCAGTTGCGTCAAGGTGCGCGAGTGTGATGGCTCGAACGCCTCTTGCTCGGGGCACGGCTGTCGGCTGCACCGCTGTTGTGAAAGCGAGTCTGCTAAGTGTCACTGTCGTTAGACCGAAAGGCGGTGCCCTGCGGAGGGGGCGCGTCATAGTGGCCCTTCGAGCGCTTGACCACGTCGTCGCGGCTCCGGGCGGGGCTCCGGCATCCCTCAGCAGCAACCAACCTAGCCGTCTTTGGCTGTGCTTGCGATAAGCCGAGCCTGCAAGCACTGACGCCCGTCGGCGCCGCGAGTGGCGCTCAAACGCTTTCGAGCGGACCTGACTCGCGCTTTTTGCCCCGCAGGCCCGTGAACCATGAACACAACGATGCCGAACGACAATGTGCTAAACGGCGTGCTGGCGCGGATGGGATGCACTTCGTCGACGCTCGCTGATTGCGTGCCCAGCAGCAGCGCCCTCGTCGCCGCGGGCGGCGCTCTGGCACTGGGGTACACGCTGTGGGAGCAGATTAAGTTCCAATGGTACCGCCGCAGCAGCAAGGGCGAGCAGCTGCCAGGTGGGCAGGGCGGTGGATGGGTGACCGAGGCCGGGGATGCCAGCACCCAACGAGTGCTGCCGACGCGCGCGGCCTCGTGCTGACGAGCGCTGCTGGCCCTTGGGGAGGATCCACGGGGGTAGGGGGGCTCTTCTGGCTCGTGTTGCCGCTGCCGGCCAGCTGTAGCGGGAGCGGGGAGGGTGGTGCCGGTACCGGGGGTACACTGTCCTGGCACTGGCACGTGTGCACCTGTGCCCGGCCGTGGGACTGGGCGCTGCTCCCCGGTCCCCGCCGCTCCCGGCCCCCTGCCTCGCCTCACGCGCCTGTGCCCCGGCCGCCCCCAGGCCCCTCCGTGGTGACCCCTTTCCTGGGCGGCATCGTGGAGATGGTCAAGGACCCCTGGACCTTCTGGGAGAAGCAGCGCCTGTACAGGTGGGGCGGGTGCCCAGCCGCACGCTTGAGCAGGGATACGGCGGTGGCCGCGTGCCGTGAGTCCCTTCAAGGCCCCTGCGGCTCGGGCGAAGCTGCATGAGCCCATTACGGCGCCCCGGGCGGGATGTGGATGGGCGGGGCGGGGGCTAACTAAGGCCCGGCGGTGGCAGCTGGGCGCTGCTGCCCTCCCACGACCGGGACCCATCCCGGACAGCCCCTCCCACCCCGCGATCTGGCCGGCCTGACCCCGGTCCTCCGCTTTCCGCTGCCATGCCGTGACCCCGTCCCCCATTCCCCACCCCCCTCTGTCCGCCCCAGCTTCCCCGGCATGTCGTGGAACTCCATTGTGGGCGTGTTCACCATCTTCGTGACGGACGCGGCGCTGTCCCGCTACGTCTTCTCGCACAACAGCAACGACTCGCTGCTGCTCTGCCTGCACCCCAACGGTGGGGGGGGGCGAGGAGGCGGAGGGCGGTGGTACAGGGACGTCGCCCGGGATGCCAGGCGGGGAACCAAAGATGTCCGTTGGTTGGCCCCGTGCATGCCGCTCTGAAGTGGGTTGGCGGCGGGACTGCGCGAGCTGGTGAACACCCGCCCCCGCAGCACGCGCTCCTCAGCCCCGGCGGCCCTCCTCAGCGCCCCTCCTACCCCCCCTTTTGTCCTGCCCTCCCCTCCCGCGCCCCTCCCCCCAGCCGAGTACATCCTGGGCCAGACCAACATCGCCTTCATGACGGGCCCCGACCACAAGGCCCTGCGCAAGTCCTTCCTGGCGCTGTTCACGCGCAAGGCGCTGGGGCTGTACGCGGCCAAGCAGGACGCACTCATCCGCAGGAACTTCGAGGACTGGGTCTCGGTGCGTGGGGCAGCGCCGGGGAGGGAGGGCAGGGTTCAAGGTACAGGACCGCTGCACTTCCGGCGCTCGTGAGTCCGCTTCACCTCGTCTTGTCCACCTCCATTCTCGCCCCGAGGTCTCACTGCCTCCGCCCCCCCCCCCCTCCCGCCCCCCGCAGATGAAGCAGCCGTTTGAGATCCGCAACTTCATCCGCGACCTGAACGCGGAGACCAGCCAGACCGTGTTCGTGGGGCCCTACCTGGACGACCCTGCGGTGGGGCCCGGGGGAGAGGAGGGGAGGGGACACGGGGACGCCTGGGGAGGGGCTGGACGTGGTGGGCAGCGGCGGGGCAGCAAGGCAGCAAAGCAAAGTCCCTTAAGCTCAGTCGGGGCTGAACGTCTGAGCGCTGTTGCCTCAGCACCTCGTCCCCCCCCCCCTTGCGCCCCCCCTCCCTCAGGAGCGCACCAAGTTCTCTGCCGCCTACCGCGCCATGACGGACGGTTTCCTGACCTTCCCGCTCATGGTGCCCGGCACCGCCGTGTGGAAGGGCCGCCAGGGCCGGCACTTCATCGTCAAGGTGGGGGCGGGGCGGGGTGGGGCGGAGGCGCGGGAAGGGGAGGGCGGGAAGAGAAGCAGCCTCGTTCCATTCTCACATCGTACCGTGCACGTGCCCCACACTCCCTTCCTCCCTCCTCCCCCGCCCCCCCCTCCAGGTGCTGACCAAGGCCGCTGCCCGCTCCAAGGTCCGCATGGCGGAGGGCCACGAGCCCGAGTGCCTGCTGGACTTCTGGACCAAGCAGGTGGGGGCAGGGGAGGCGGATGCGCAATGCTGCTTGGCGTGCGCCGGGGGCATTGAGGGAGCCCCTTCTCGGGCACCACCAGGCAGAGCACCGCATGTGCTCGTCGCCCAGTCGCCCAGCCGCCCACCTCCTCTGCGCCTCCCGCTCCTCCCCCCTCCCCCCCCAGATCATGTCGGACTGCAAGGACGCCGCCGACGCCGGCGCCGAGCCGCCCTTCTACGCGGAGAACGTGCGCATCGCTGAGACCATGATGGACTTCTTGTTCGCAAGCCAGGTGGGGGGAGGGGGGCGGAGGGGCAGGGCGGTCAGGGGGGCCCTGGGTCTGGGGTGGTTCAACCCCGGGATGTGCGCGCAGGGCTTCTCGTGCACGCTGGCATGCGCGCCCTGGCCCGTTACACGCTGCCCGCCTGCCCCCGGCCCGCCTTCCCATCCCCCCCGCCAGGACGCCTCCACCGCCTCCCTGTGCTGGACCATCACGCTCATGGCGGAGCACCCCGACGTGCTTGCGCGGGTGAGGGGGCACGGGGGGGCCGGGTTGGGGGACTCGTTGGGAGGTTGATCTGGGGGGAGGGGTTGATCTAGGTTAGTATGCTTACAGGGCTTACGGAGACGCGACTGGTGCCTGCCCTTCTGGCTCTCGCTCACACCGCCCATCCCCCCCCAGGTCCGCGAGGAGCAGGCCCGCCTGCGCCCCGACCCCTCGGCGCCCCTCACCGGGGAGGTGCTCAACGAGATGGTCTACACGCGCCAGGTGGGGGGGGCCTGGGGAGACGGACTAACAGCGAGCCCAATCAGGAGCGTTCGCACCTTACTCTTGGCCTCCGCGGCTAAGGTTTCCTCCGCCTGCCCCTCCCCCCCCCTCCCCCAGGTGGTCAAGGAGGTGCTGCGCTACCGCCCGCCCGCCCCCATGGTGCCCCAGGTGCGCGGCGCAGGGGCGGGGGCAGGGGGCGGGAGGAAAGAGGGCACCGATTGAGGATGCGGATGGGAGGGCGGTCCGGGAGGAGGGAAGCGTGGCCCTGGCGGAGGCGAGCAGCACGCCGCGGGCCCTTGGGGACGATGGAGGCTGGGGCCCTTGGGGTCGATGGGAGCTGGGGCCCTTGAGGTCGATGGGGGCTGGGGCCCTCGGGGTCGATAGGGGATGGGGCCCTCGGGGTCGATGGGGGATGGGGCCACGGGCCTGCACCAAGACTGGAGGTAGGGTTGGCCCCACAGCTCACGTGCTCACCTGCCGCCCCCCCGCCCCCGCCCGCTCAGCGCGCCATGGCCCCGTTCAAGCTGACTGAGGACTACACCGCCCCCAAGGGCACCCTCATCATCCCCTCGGTGGTGGCCGCATGCAAGCAGGTGCGCGGACGGGGAGGAGGGTGGGAGGTGCTCCGCAGCACCCGCCAGTACCTCGCTGTCTGCCACAGCACCCCCATCCGCCCAACAACCCCCCACTTGCTGCCTTCGCCTCACCCTCCTTCCACCCGATCTCCCCTCCCCCCTCCCCCCAGGGCTACGAGAACCCCGACAAGTTCGACCCCGACCGCTTCGGCCCCGAGCGCCAGGAGGACGTCAAGTTCGCCTCCAACTACCTGGTCTTCGGCCACGGACCCCACTACTGCGTGGGCAAGGAGGTGGGGCGGGGGGGGGCGCAGAACGGAGGGCTGGGGTCTGGCGAATAGCGCAGCGACGGCCCAGCGCGCCTCGCGTGTGCTTGGCCCCTTGGCGGTGGTGCACGCCCCATCACCGCTCATCGCCGACACCTGTTCCCCTCCAATGCGCCTCACCCTCTGCCCCCCTTCCGCGCCCCCCCCCCCTCAGTACGCCAACAACCACCTGTGCGTGTTCCTGTCGCTGCTGGCGACGCAGCTGGACTGGAAGCGCATTCGCTCGGCCGTGTCGGACGACACCATCTACCTGCCCACGCTCTACCCGGGGGACAGCATCTTCGAGATCCGCAACCGCCACTCCAAGTAGAGCGGGGGGCAGCAGGCAGGCAGGCAGGGGAGGAGCCGGGCGCTGGGGAGGAGCCGGGAGAAGCGGCCGGACGGCTGGACGGAGCCCGCCCCCCCCCCTCTCGTGCTTCCCAGTGGCCTGCGGCGGTATGGGCAAGCAGGAGGCGCGGGAAGACCGGGGTGGGAGGGGGCCATGGGTGTGGAATGCGCGGGGGAGGGCGAGCGCAGCAAGGGCTGAGCTACACATGAACGGAAACCAGAAACGGAGGGGGGCGGGGCGGAGTTCCGGATTTTACAGCGGAACTGTTTATTTGTTGTGTCGCCGTTGTTGCTTGCGTTGAGTGGTGGTATGTGATGTATCTGTGCCGGTATTACGGCGTGCATCCGCCCCCTGCCTGTGCGGGCCACAGCATTCGTGCGTGCAGACTGCAGACCGAAGAGGGCGTGCATGGGCCCGCGTGGGGGCAGGGGGGTGCATTGGAGTTGGGTGCAACACCGGGAGCCTGGTTGCGGGGGCGGACACGTGAGACCTTGACACTTCTGACTTCCCTTCAGCCGCGCAGCTGCGTATGGCCTGACCGCTGGTGGGGCATTATGACGGTTGACCCAAGCACTGCGCATTGTGATGTGCGAGGCTTAAGAGGATTTTGAGGTTGGCGGATCTCTTCTTCCTAGCTTGAATGAGGGCCGGCACAGAGGACGAAGCGGTTGCTGTTGCTGTTGCTGTTGCCGTTGCCGTTGCATGTAAACAAGCAAAAGGAATGCTGTACCGTATGGCGTACTCAGTGCTGGGGCTGCCCAACTGTTGCTATCGCAAGAGAGCCGACAAGCCGAAAACACCATTCAAGGGAGGGGAACGCGCAATATCCGGCTGTTACAAGACTTACAAGAGTGTGGGGGATCCAGGGGGGGTAGGGACAACAGTTTTGCACCCCATGCCGCAAAAGTTCCTGACCCCCTGACCCACCCGCCCACCCATGCCGTACGGCGTACGGCAGCTCTGCACATGCACGAAACGTACGGCAACCTCTTTCAGTTCTGCATCCATGGACTGCACTTCACGTGTGCTATTGCGTTGCACGCCATCCTGGGGCGAAGGCCAGACTTGGCGCCTCTCCATTGACCATGGACGCGTCCATCGACCCACAAAGAGGGTCCTGCCGTACCTACCACCGCAGCGCTTAGTGCTTCTGACAGCTTGTGTGACAAAGTGGCTGCGTGTCACACAACAGGAGGCGGTGGGGATGGCCCCCCACGTGTTCCGCAACGCTGGCATGCCAACATGTTGGGTCATGCCCGGCCTGGACCCACCTCCCGACCGCAGAACGTGGTGCTCAGGCATACCCAGAGTTCAGACCTTGTCATTACACGCCTGATGGACCCTTGGAAGAGCGCAGGAGCCGACGGAAGGGGTCCTGTCCGCCGTGACGAAAGTTTCCTGCGCCCCTTGACGAAAGTTCCCGGACACCCCGACCCACCCACCCACGCTGAACTTTGGGGGCCTGGATCTTTGCAATAGCAACCTCGATTTTTCAATTCTGAAAGCGGATTTAGGCTCCATTGGCCAAGCTCTTTCCGGAGGAAGCATGGGGTACTCCTACATCATTCCTATCCCCCCCTGGGGGATCTGCCCCCCCAGGCAGAATTACAAAGCCGCTAGGCTCACCACCTTCTGCAAGTCATCAATAGTTACAGCGTGCGCACCCCGCGCCATGCTGCTCCCAAGGGCGCCACACGTCTGTCTCTGCACTCAGACAAAGACCCTGTGCAACGCTGCAACCTCAACGCTGCACACCACTCCTGACTGACTGACGGGGCCTGGGTCATGGCCCCGGCCGCTGTCTGGGCGCCTCCCTTCCACAGTTCCAACGCTGTAAGAGCCCCGGGCAGGTGAGCAGCCGCCATGCCATACTTGCAGGGCCCTGGGCCAGCGGCCGAGTCCGGCAGCCCCACCTGCCCCTGGCGCCCGCGCTGCGGCCGGATTAGCGGCCGGCAGCGGGGGGTCAGGGGCGCCAGGGTAGGGCGGCTCAAGCCAAGGCTTGCAGCAGAAGGGGCAGAGCCGCGGCTGGAACGGATTGGATCCACCGCCTCCGCAAGGCTTGTGTCGGGACCCTGAGCTCCATGCTTGGCAACCGCGGTGCCACCGACAGCCGAAGGGCGATGGCGGGGCATCCGGCGGCGGCGGCGAAGGCTGACATGGCCTCCTCGGTCGCCTGCATTACCGGGTCAGACCCGGCCCCCGCCTCCCCTGTCCCCGCCCCCGCCCTCGCCTCCGCAGCCAGCCACGCCCCCAGGTCCACGAGGAGGGCGTCCAGGCAGGGAGGGGGGGCGGAGGCCGCTGCGCCGGAGGGGCCGGCGGAGCCCCGAGGCTGCTCCCCCGCCCAAACCCTCGCCAGCGCCTCCACCTCCGCCGCCACCCCCCGATGAGTGGTGCACAGAAGGGGCAGCGTCAGGCCCGGGGCAGCGTGGAGGCCGTCCTCCCATGCCAGCTCCAGCTGTAAGGAGCGAGGGACGGGGTGGGGAGCAGCCGTTTGGCAAGCTGACACAGTGCGGTTGTGGGTGCGGCTTTCTGCCCTGCCTGGCACCGAGCGAGGCCCCCGTCCCCTCACCAGTGCGACTCCCTCCTTGCTCGGGGCCTCCTCCAGGGCGATGCGGTACACGCACTCGTGCGACCCCTTCGCGGCAGGGGGGAAAGCGGAGACACGCGCCGCCGCCACCCGCCCTCCGGGGTACTTGACACAAGCGGTCAGTGCCGGCAGCGCCGCCAGGGGCAGCGGCCAGCGCAGGACTGCGGTCAGCACCACTGCCCCCTCCTCGCCCGTCCTTGCAGGCCCGGCCGGGGGTATGAGGATTGTCCGTGGGGTCAGGGAGCACAGCTGTGGGGCCCGGACGTCCTCCACTGCTGCCTCCTCGGCATCCAGCCCAGGCGAGGCCTCCCCAAGGGGTGTGTCGGGCTGACGACGACGGACGGGGTCGCTGCAAGGGGCAAGCATGGGTTTCGTGATGAGTGGTTTGGCGGGTGCGCTCTTCCTCCCCTCCCTGGGGCAAGCCTCCCCCTGCTTGCCTGCCCTCGGGTTGCGGCGGCAAGCCCAGTGCCGCCACCAGATCCGCCACAGGGACATCCCGCATCGGGAGCCCCGAGCGGCCATCGCTGGAGCCTGCAACGCAGGGTAAGGTGGGGTTCATCGGGCTAGGCTAGGCCGCATATCTATGACTGGACGTCACAGCAGCAGGCCGCCCCCGTAGCCCCCGCTTCCGTCGCGTGTCCTCCCCGCCCGGCCCACCCACCCACCTTCCCCCTCCCGCTCCCCGCCTCTCCGCCGGTCCACCGCCAGCAGCAGCAGGGTGAGCTCCACGCACCCCGGCTGCACCCACACGCCCCCGAGGCGCACCGCCCCGCTCGCAAGCACCTCCGCAAGCCGCAACTCGAAGCCTGGGCTGATGAGGTCGGGCTCGGCCCAGGGAATCTGCGCGGATGGCATGTATGGATGGGTGCAAGTCCCTGAAGTAGCCCAGTGGCGATGGACTCACTGCAAGCCCCGCTTTAGAGAGTTCAGTGTGCGGTATGAGGCTGGGTTACGCATCGGCATCTGCCCCGAAACCCATACGGGTTGGTCAACATTGTACGCACGCACTCCAGAATGAACACGTCCCCCGCCTCCACCTTGCCGCCCCCTGCGCCTGGCTCAGGTACAACTTGCCTTGAAGGCGGCAGCTCCCCGTGCCCCGCCGTGGAGCAGCCCACCCGCTTCCCCCCCTCTGTCTCCCCGGGCAGCCGAATGCTCTCACACCTTCATACGCACTGCGGCCCGGCGCAGCATTGGGCGGTAGAGAGGCCGCGGAGGTCCGGGGTGGACTGCTGTCGCCAGCGGCATAGGCCGTGTGGGCAGGCTGGGGAACGTGGGCGCACTATCACTGGCCGCCGGGAGGTGGGGCTGGACCCGAGCGGCTCGGGGGACGGGGGGGGGATGGGTGAGGCCCTGCTGTGCAGACTTAGGGTGCCGCTGCGAGGGAGCTGACAATACGGACAACCGCCGCGTCTGGCGTAGGTACAGCCCTGGCGGTGGCGGCGGCGGTGGCGGCGGTGGAGGTGGCGGCAGCAGAGGGGCCGCATCGCCGCTAGCGGGACCCCTGCCTACCGCGGACTGGTGTGGACGTCTTTGGTGGGATGAGGCGAGAGCTGCCCCTGCCTCCCCGCCGCCACTTGGCCCCGGACCGCCCGCTCTGCCAGGGGGCCGGGCCCCGCGGTTGGAGTAGTCGCCACCGGGACCGCCCGCCGGCCCAGCAGGCCGCTCGCTGCCCGCCGCCCGCGGGCGCCGCAGCGGCCCCGCAGCCCTCGCGGCCCGCTGCTGCCGGGCCCACGCCCCGCCCACCGCCAGCAGGCGCACCGCCAGGCGCCAGGCGGGGATAGCGGTGAGCCAGCCCAGCAGCGGCACGGGCAAGGGCACGAGGGCGGAGCAGCCCACGCCCGTCTGCCCCCCACCGGGGCACAGCGGGTGGTCGCTGCCGGCGGCGCCGTGCCCAGCCGTGTCTCCGCCGCCCGAGGCCGTCCCCGCGGGCACCGGGTGCGCGGCAAGTGACGCTTCGGCTGCCGCGGCGGTGGCTGCCAGGGCCGTGCAGGCGAGCTCCGCCGCCAGGAGGGGCCCTGGGCGCTGCAGGGTCGGTGCAACGGCCGCAAGGAAGGCACAGAGGTAGGGTGACGTTGGCACGGGCACGCAGCAGCGGCAGTCATCCAGGTGCACGCAAGGATGCGCTCTTGCTTTCCTGCCCTTGATTGACCTGCAGCCTGCCGGTAGCAGGCGCCCGCCTCACCTGGAGGCAGCAGGCCAGGGCCAGGCTCGCCCTGCAGAAGCAGCAGCAGCGGCGGCAGGCGCGGGTGAGGACCATGGCGGCGCGTGAGCTGTTGGCGTGGGCGCGTATGAATGCCGTTCTCCAGACCCCCCCCCCGCCCTTGATAGACAGCCTCCCCCGCCCTTGCCAAATCGTCTCCCGCCACCTCGCTGTGCGTTCTTCTGCCAGCTTCCCTGCTTTCCTCCGCCCGCCTGTACGTAGAGCTTCAGCTGGTCCCCGCACCTCGCCGTTGTCCGGCACTCTTCCTCGGCGGATACCGTCGTCGGTACTACTCCTGCTACCGACACACCTCCAACCCGCCGGCCTCCCCATCCGCGCGCGCCTTCCCACGCCAGCTGCCCTGCCGTCCGCGCGGCCCGCACTGCAGCCCCGCCAGTCCCACATGCGACCCGCCGCCGTACGTGTGACTGCACTTGCCGCCGGTCCTGTCTATGAGGCAGTGCGTGCACCCACGCACCCAAACGCCACCCAACGTTCGTTCCGTCCTGCGCGCGCGCACGCGCACTTCCGTCCACCACCTGAGCGCACCCACCCAACGTCCGCCGCTGCGCTCAGCCAGAAGAGGGCGCCCCAGGGCTCCACGCACGCCGCGGCCAGGAGCGCCAAGCAGAGCGCGTGGGCAGCGGCCAGCGCCTGAGGGGGCAGGGGCGGCGGGGCGGCGGGGTGGCGGGGTGGCCGGCATGCAGGGGCAAGGGTGCCGTGGGCGGCCAGGCGGAGAGCGAGGGGGAAGGCGGCAGCTATCAAGTGCGGCCGGCGGCACGGCGTCGCAAGCGCCCAGGGCTCTGCAGCTCCTGAGTAGCCAGGCTCGCGGCAATGGCAGGGGGCGGCCGGTGGGTAGTAAGCTGGAGAGGGGTGGAGAGCGCGCGAGGAGCTGAATAAGGTGCGGTTCTGCTCGGTTCTGCTCGGTTCTGCTGTTGCACCGCAGGCAGCGGCTGCTCTCCCGCGCATGAGCCGTCCAATTGTCGTGCTGGCTGAGTAGAACAGAGTTGCAGGGAGTTGCCGGCCGGCCCCATGTCCCCGACCATCCAGCGCGACCTCGCTCGCCGGCTGGCCCAACCTGGTCTCCGACTACTCCACGGACACGGTTATACAGCCTGGCAAGCAGAACAGCAGGAATCGTTGCAACAACTGCGCGCTCGCGACGGCTCGCTCACCGTCCTTCCGCCAGTACTGCCAAGCGTCGCGGGCCGCGACATTCTGGAATCGACTTCCTAGCCACATATGAAGTAATCGATAGAGTACATATAGCTGTCGACTGTTTCCTGAATCGGCCTCGACCGCGAGGAAACGGATACTTTGGTTCGACGCTTCGACTCTCCCAGACGCTCGGCCCGGCGCTACTTTGCCGCTGAACCGCCCAGCTCTCTCCCTAATCGCCTCTTCTCCATGGTGGGGGCGTCCAGGCACGCAGCCAAGTCATCAACCGTCGGTGGGGCCACACCAAAGAGGAAGAGAAGGAGGACTATACCCTCAGGCCCCCTCCCCCGCCTGCGCCCTCAGCTGCTCCCTGAACCACGCCTCCCCTGCGTCCGCATGGTTCCCCCCCAGCTCGGGGGGCAGCAGGGCGGGGTCCACCAGGGCGGGGTCCACCATGACGGCCAACGCGGAGGGGGCGGAGCCAAGCAGCCGGACGCGGGAGCGGAGCTTGGAGGACAGGAAGGGCCTGGGGGGAAAGGAGACACGGGAGACGAGTTACGCGAAAAGGCAGGCCAGCAAATGCAACAAGTGCACTGGTCGGCGACTATCCGCAGCCCTGCTCTTGCGAGCCTAATGCGGCCTGACCTTACCAGGCGGCAAGTGGAAGCCCTCCAAAACCGCCCGAAGCCGTCCGAAGCCTCCCACCCACGAGTTACCTGGGGCATGTTACCTGAGCGTGCGGGTCGGGCGCGCAGCGTCTCCGGCGGCCCGCTATAGTCCCAGCCCTGCCCAGCATCATCATACAGACCTGAACGTGAAGGGAGAAGCGCCGTGGCAGACGCGAAGGAGAAAGAGTCAGCCATCGAACATGCGCCAAGCCAGGGCGACGGCAGAAGAAGCAACAGGAAGCCCAGGAGCCGCCAGAGACTGCACAGAAGACCCTAAAGAGGGCAGCAAGGATGGCGAAAGTCAGCAAAGACCACGCGATGAGGGCCGTACGGCAGAGGTGGCCCATCGCTGCGAGGGGGAGTCCCCCCACTCAGGTGGCCCAGGTTGCGGAGCGTTCCCCGCCCGCCCAACACCAGCCAGGGGTGATCCGCGGTGGTCCAGCGCAGTACACGGGGGTCATGGGGAACAGGGGCGAGTCCTGCGTGGGGGAGAGGGCAAGACCGAACCGAGCCCAAGCAACCCAAACCCAAACCCGATCTGCGGTCCGTACGGATGTGTTCGGCAACCTCTAGGTAGAAGAAGCGAGGGAGGTTGGGAGCCAAAGGACGCGGCCGGCCGCTGGCAATCGCTCAGGGCTCCGACGAACTCCGACCGCGCAACCACAGCCCGAGGGAACCCTTCCAATTACACCATTCGGGGGAAAGGAGACACGGGAGACGAGTTACGCGAAAAGGCAGGCCAGCAAATGCAACAACTGCACTGGTCGGCGACTATCCGCAGCCCTGCTCTTGCGAGCCTAATGCGGCCTGACCTTACCAGGCGGCAAGTGGAAGCCCTCCAAAACCGCCCGAAGCCGTCCGAAGCCTCCCACCCACGAGTTACCTGGGGCATGTTACCTGAGCGTGCGGGTCGGGCGCGCAGCGTCTCCGGCGGCCCGCTATAGTCCCAGCCTTGCCCAGCATCATCATACAGACCTGAACGTGAAGGGCCTGGGGGGGGGGGGGGGGCAGAGCGGGTTGGGGGCGGGTAAAGCTCCCCGCACCCACGCGGCCACAGCGGGGGAAAAATTGTAACGAGAGGAGAGGATGGTCGCGACGACGGACGAAACAATGCCGACCGGCGACAAAGCATTGCAACCAGGTGGGTTCCACTCCCCCCGCTCCCTAGCACCCGCCTGGTCCCCACCCCCAAAATGATCCTATGTGCTTGTTATGAATGTAGAGGCCAGTTCCAGGCCTGGGGGGGCTTAGAAGCGGTCGGTCGCGGGCGCATGTCGGCCGACATGCTTGGGCGGGCGACCTCCGCGGAAGTCTCCAGAACTCTTCGGTAGTTGTCCTTAGTAAACATAAACCGTATGAGAGTCGTGTGGCGCTCAGAAGCGCTCGCAGGTGGTCGCTGACCGTCAGTCAACGCTCGTTCTGGGCATCGCGTGCGGTCCTCCGCTTAAAGTCTGAGAGGCGTGGGCTTAATCGGCGGTCGGACGCACCTACCCGACCCCCGCCCAAGCGTGCCAAACCCGACCCCCCCTGGACGAGAACGCGAATTTCGGCACAACGGAATCAAATTCCAAGGATGGGAACGCGCGTACCCCCACAATGGGTGGGGTCTGGTGGGGTCTGGGGGCGTCCCATCCATGGAATTTAATCCCGTAGGAGTGATATCTGGCTTTCCGTGTGGGGACCAGGCGGTAGCCGGGAGTGGAACCCACCTGATTGCAACTAGGTGTAACGTCGGAACCACAACAGCTGCGCGCAGATATGCGGAACCACCTCACCAGAAAAGGCATCCTTGGTAACACATTGTGCGCCGCTCAAAGTGTACGGCCTTCGCCGGCACATGACCTTATGACCGTGTTATGTGTGTTATGATGACCGTATGACTTATGATGATGATGTGATGATGACTGAGCGGGATCGATAAGTGACTTTAACAGGGACAGAGACATACCGG
Organism: Edaphochlamys debaryana; assembly: GCA_016858145.1. Taxonomy (NCBI): domain Eukaryota; kingdom Viridiplantae; phylum Chlorophyta; class Chlorophyceae; order Chlamydomonadales; genus Edaphochlamys; species Edaphochlamys debaryana. The sequence goes on along the minus strand of JAEHOE010000207.1, from coordinate 89,562 downwards.
CGCGAGCCCTTGGCTTGCCGCCCAGGCTACTGTACACCTCTTTGAATATTCATGGTTTCTGCAAGGAGGCCTAAATCGAAGAGGGGCGGCGGATGGTCCGAAGTCGGTGCTGGGCTTCGTGCCAAACCCATCGCGAGGGCACAGAGGTCGGCGAGGGTTACGCACACAGCGGGGGCTTTTGATGATGATACGCATGAGTAAAAGGAACACCTTGAGGCTTCCAGGCTGTCCAGGACTCAGCTCGGCGACATTGCCGGTAATCGCAAGCCGATGAGCGCTCTAACGCTTCCACATCGCGACTGATGGGCAAGAAGGCTCGTGTAGAACCCATCGCCCGCCCGCCTGGGGGGTTGCCCCCTGAGAGCGTGTGTGGCTGCCTGCCTACGGTGGCCAAGTATCCCCCAAGATACACGGCCAAATGAAAGGCCACAAGATCCGTTCGGTCTAGTCCACCCCCGTGGGGGCGCCCCGCTTGTCCGGATGGGGCCGGATGGTCGTGGTCAATGGACAGGACGTCAGGACCCAGGCCCCGCGAGCGCTCCCGGGTCACGCTGAAGGCAGTATCGCGCACACGCGCACACCAGGCCCAGTTGCTTCGCACAAAATGCGCCTGCGCACTCAGCCCCCTGCTCCTGCGGCCCCGCCGCCCCCGCCCCCCTTCCGCAGACCCACCAGGCAAGGGCCATGAGCAGCCCCAGCCAGGGCGGGGAATGCAGCAGCACCACCCCCCGCAGCCTGAACGGCATCACCTCCTTCGGGGGGGGGCACGGGGGAAGGGGCGAAAGCGAAATGCGATGCGAGTGGCAAGGGCACGCACTGGGGAAGGGGCAAGGCGGGAGGGGGCAGGAGGAAAGAGCACGGCCAACGGTGCAGGGCGGAGGAAAGCGGCCTGGCAAGTGGCAACAACTGCCCCGACCGGTTGCACGCTGCGTCCGGCAGTCCTCGGCGACATCAGCACTCCGGCGCTGCGCTCTCTCATGTTGCCCCTGCCGGACCAGCGGGGGGCCGCTCAGCCCGGAACGCCCCTGCCGCTTCCTGGCTGAGCGCCCCCCCCCCGGCAGCCCGGCCTGCACACGCCCCCCCCCTCCCCCTCCCCCTCCCCCGCCCCCGCCCCCCAACGCGCCGGCCCCTCCGCCCTCCAGCCCCGGGCCCCCGGCCTCCGCCGCCCAATGCACCACCCTCCCGCCCCACACCCCTCGGACCTCCCCCGGCCCCACCTGCGCGAACCGCACGCTCCGCCGCATGACGCCCACCGGCACCCCCCGCAGCGCCAGCACCTCGGTGGCGCTGCGGCCGCGCAGGGAGTCGAGCAGGGTGAGGCCGCACACTTTTAGGGGGGGCAGGCGGGGGAGGGGGGGGGCAGGGGGGGGCAGGGGTGGAGGGGGGGGGCATGTGAGTCGGCCGGGAAGCAGGAGGGAGGGCAGCGGGAAGGGCACGCGGTTGCAGGTTGTCCGGAAGTAAGGGTTGAGCAAAGGAGCCGCCAATGGGAAGTTGGGCGACCAGTACTAGGAGGATGCTCGCATGAATGGAGGTAGGATGATTGGGAAGCAAGGAAGAAGATTGGGGCGCGCGGGCACTGGTAAAGGGGAGGCCGCTCTGGAGCGCCTTGCATAAACACCCTCCCCCGCCCCCCGCCCCAGCAGCCACAGGTTCCAGCGCAGCAGCAGACCCGGGTCCTCCGCCAGCAGCCGGGGCCGGCGGGGCAGCAGCAGGGAGGGGGGACACCACGGAGCCGTCGCGGGCCCTGGGGCGCGGGAGAGGTGGTGGGGGGGGCGGGGGGAGGGGGGGACGAGCTGTGGATGGAGACGGGAGTGGAGGGGGTGCTCCAACCCCGCAAGCCCCCTGCCCGGCGGTTGCATTGCCAGAAGGGAGGCAGGTAGAGAGCACCCTCTGCACCTCCCTCCCTCCCTCTCCCAACACCCACCTGCGCTGGGGCCCCAGGATGGCTCCTCCGTACACGGGCTCAAACTGCCCCCCGCGCAGCTCCTGCAGCTGCGGGGAGGGGAGGGCGGAAGAGTTAGGGTGGAGGGAGACTTGGCTGGGAGAAACGCTCGGTGGGGGATAGCGGCTGCAGACCCCCCTCCTCCCCCTCCCCCTCACGTCTCCGATCTCCTCCCTGCAGTCCCTCAGCCACCGCTCCATGGCCGCCAGCCGGCCCCGGGCGCGGGCGGGGTCGAACTTGGGGTGGCGCAGGAACGTGAGCAGGTAGGGCGCGTCCATCCTGGGGGGGGGGGGCGGGGGGGGGGGAGGGCGTCGTGGCGGCCTGCATCCCTATGCCCGTTGTCCCCTTGAACCTCCCCTCCCCACTCCCCTCCCCAGCCACCTGTGGGGCCGCTCCTGGGGGCGGGCATCGTAGTACTCGTGCAGAGCCCGCAGGCCTGGGGGAGCGGGGGGAGGGGGGAGGGGTGTGACCGCAGGGCCGGCTACTTGACGGCTCCTGCCCGCACGATAGCGCACGCGCACCGTCAGACTTCAGACTTCCTTTCAGCCGCGCAGCTGCGTATGGCCTGACCGCTGGTGGGGCGTTATGACGGTTGACCCCAAGCACTGCGCATTGTGATTTGCGAGGCTTAGAGGATTTTGAGGTTGGCGGATCTCTTCTTCCTAGCTTGAATGAGGGCCGGCACAGAGGACGAAGCGGTATAGCGGTTGCTGTTGCTGTTGCTGTTGCCGTTGCATGTAAACAAGCAGAAGGAATGCTGTACCGTATGGCGTACTTAGTGCTGGGGCTGCCCAACTGTTGCTATCGCAAGAGAACCGACAAGCCGAAAACACCATTCAAGGGAGGGGAACGCGCAATATCCGGCTGTTACAAGACTTACAAGAGTGTAGGGGATCTGCCCCCCCAGGCGGAATACATAGCCGCTAGGCTCACCACCTTCTGCAAGTCATCAATAGTTACAGCGTGCGCACCCCGCGCCATGCTGCTCCCAAGGGCGCCACACGTCTGTCTCTGCACTCAGACAAAGACCCTGTGCAACGCTGCAACCTCAACGCTGCACACCACTCATGACTGACGGGGCCTGGGTCACGGCCCCGGCCGCTGTCTGGGCGCCTCCCTTTCACAGTTCCAGCGCCCCAGAGCTCCAGCGCACAGCGGGGGGCCAGGGGCGGCAGCAGCCACCCAGTCACCACACAAACCTCTTGCAGCGCGCAAGGCCTCCCCGGCTCCCCACACAACGGTGGGAATCTGACGCCCCGCAAGCGCTCCACACCCCACACCCCTCCCTCTACCATGGTCGCTCCGGCCTGCAGCACAGCAGCCCACCGCCTCCCAGTCCGTTCACGCGCCCATCCCCTCAGCAGCCCACCGCCCCCTCCCCTCTCTACCCTCACGCGGGCAGCACGGGCTTGAGCACCAGCTCCTCAGTCAGCAGACCCCGGCCCGAGCCCTCCCCGGCGGCCCCTGGCGGCGGCGCCCCCAGATTGTTATAGAGCTTGTTGAAGTAGCCCCAGGTGAGGCCGAACATGAGGCCTGGGGTGGTAGAGATGAGAGGAAGGTTTGGGGGGAGAGGGGTCAAGCGGCGCATGCCTGACGGAGGACGGGGACCCCCACGTCGCGATCTCTAATCCCTGTGGCAGCCATGTATGGTCAGCAGGCAAGTGGCCGCCATGCTTCGCCCCCACACCGCACCCCGCGCAGCCCCTCCCTCCCCCTCCCTCCCTCCCCTCACCCGGGCTCTTGGGCAGTGCGGGGTCCGTGGCGAAGTCCTGCGCCGCTCCGAAGGGCAGCGCCAGCACCTCGATGCACTCGCCGTGCCCCAGCAGGCCCCCGCCCGCGCCGGGGACCGCCATGGAGCTGTCCACCTGGGGGGGGGGGGGCGAGGGGAGAGCGCGGATAAGGGGGCACGTGGGGTCAAGGCCTGGGGTGCGGAAGGGCACGTGACAGTCCGGCGTCCTTGCAGCGCAAAGCGAACGAGCCATGCGCACGGAGGCCCCATCGCACCGACGAACCCCAAGACGGGACAGGCAGGCACCCGGCCGCCCCCCTCACCCCCCTGCCCCCCTCACCTCAGCGTAGTACATGAGGTGCGGGGAACCCTGCGTGCCCGCACTGGCGATGCCCACTCCAATCTGAGGGGGGGGGGCGCCAGCAAACAAGGCATTGATTCGGGCGCGGAGGACAGGCCGTCAACCCATCCCTGCAGTCACCCAGCACCCGCCACTCGCCGCCGCCGCTCCCCCCACGTGGCAAACAAAGAGGACCGCACGACGAGAGGCCAAAATTCACAACCTGAGCAGGACAGGCCTGCCCTCGCCCCTCCAGCTCCTGGCTGGCGGCCCCTTCGCCCCCCCGCCCCCCACCCCACCCCCCCACCCCACCCCCCACCCCACCCCCCACCCCACCCCCACCCCCACCCCCACCTGGCGGATGGACTCCAGGGGCACATCATAGCCCACCTCCTCCAGGATCTCCTGTCAGGGAGGAGGGAGGGATAAGGGAGCTTTGAGCAGGGCAAGAGGCGGGGTGGGGGTGCAGGGAAGCAGCTGTGTGGCCCGGGCGCCCAACGCGGGCCCCAACCACGTGCCCTTCATACATCTCCCCTCTCCCCTGTTCTTTCCTCCCCTAATTACCCCCCACCCCCACCTCCTTGCAGATCTCCACGTTGGACTTGGCCTTGTCGATCAGCCCCGCACACAGCTCGTACGTGAAAGCTGGGGTGGGTGTGGGTGGGTGACAGAGACAAACAACTTGAAGGCCCCGGGCAAGGCAGGTGCTCACCCTTCCCCCCCTCTCCAAGCGCCGCCCCTTCCGAGGCACCGCTGTGCCCGCCGCCACCCCCCTTCCCCGCCCGCTGGGGCACGTGCGGCCAGGCACCTCGCCCCCACCCCACTCGGCCAATGACCGCCTACTCGACACCATCCCGCCCCACCCCAACCCACCCTGCCCCGCCCGGGCCACCCACCGGCCTCGAAGTCCGGTGCAGGCGCCCCCGCCACGGCCGCCTCCCGAAGCAGCGTGGCGTACACAGCGGGCCTTGGGGGGTGGAGGAGGGGAAAGGGGATGGGGGAGATAGGCGGGTTAGATACGCGGGCGTCAAGACACGGAAACGAGGGGGGCGACGGGGGCACCGGGGCGCTGCGGTGCATGCGCACTGAGGGGGTGCATGCGCACTGAGGGGGTGCATGCGCACTGAGGGCTGCGCCCCGACCCATCCGCCAACCACGTCCGCTCTCCCTCCCCGCCCCTCCCCCAGCCCTCCCCCACCTGAACTGCCTCACGATCAGCCACGCCCCCAGCTCCCGGTGGTACAGCACCACCCCCACGGAGGCGTGCGACTCCACCACGTCCCAGCGCCGGGGCTTGCCTGCGGAGGGGGAGGGGGGGGGGGAGGCGGCAGGGTTTGAGACATGAGGCGGGGGGGATCCGCTAGGAATCACAACGGTCAAACCCAAAGCCGAGGGTTCGATGCTAGCACCGGCCGGCTAGGGGGAACGAGCTTGGGGCACTCAGTCCGTCCCACCCCATTGAGTTGTGACCGCGCACAGCGTGGAGGGCAACGGGCCACGTCCGATGCTTAGGTGGGTCGGCTGGTAGTAAGTGTATGAGGCCTTGCCTCAACACACGCTTGCTCCCTTGATCCAACGCCCCAAGTGGGGAGACTTACATTTCCTTTGAGGCGGGGTGGAGGGTGACTTGAGAGGAAAACCCAGATTCCCATTCCCCCCCTGCCCCCTTCCCCACCGTTGAACAGGTAGGTGGCGGCCTTGGGCTGGATGTAGGGCGAGGGGCCGTCCAGGGGGGACAGCGTGAAGCTGCCCTTGCCTGGGGCCGGGGGGGGGGGGGATCGAGTCATGAGGAGGGGTAGTGCTGCACGCTGGCAGAGCGGACGGGACGAGCCAGTGCCCGGGGCGGCCGGGGCTCGGTGCACTGGACACTTGGGGCACGCCGTTGGCCAGGGAGTAGCAGCTCCCCCCATACCTTGCCCACCCTTACCAAGCCTGCTATCCTCCCTCACCCCCTCAACACGCACTGCTATCCCCCCCTTCTCCGCCCCTCACCGAGCAGGGCGATGGCCTCAACAATGGTGTTCCCTGTGTGTGGGGGCGGGGGGCAGGGGTAAGGGTGTCGGAAAGGGAGGGTAGACGCCGGGGAGCGGGTAATGCGAGCCGTTGGGCGCAGGGCGCTGCCGGTTCACGCGCATTGGCCCAACACGAGGCTGCTCCACGGGGGCTGCCAGGCCTCGGACCCCGCAACCCCTGCCTCCACCTAGGCCCACCCCCACATGTCGCCCCACTACGCCGCCCCCGCCCCCACCCGGCGTGAGGGTCTTGAGGCCGTGCGGGTAGCAGTGGGGCATCTGCACGGGGCCAGCCATGGCTGCACAGCCCTGGGGGGAGGGGAAGGGGAATGGGGAGGGGGAGGGGGCGGATGGCGCGTGTCCAGCGGGCGGAGAGCTCGGGGGGCCATGCCCTGGCCTGGTCTGAGCAGACGGCCCAAGGCGCCGAAAGGCCAGTAGTCTCCCCGCCCTCTTACTTCAGAGAACCCGGCGACCTCCTGACAACTCGGCCTCGCCCCAGAGCTAGAGCTCAAGAGGCGACAGGCACCGGTGGCGTGGGGCCACTGACGTGGGCTCCCCCGGCACCTGGCACGACTGCCACCCCGTGCCACCCAGGCAGCGAGGCACAGGCTGGCACTCTTCTCCCCCGCCGCCCCTGGCCCCTTCCACCCCAGCCCTCCTTCGACAGCTGGGCCCTGCACGCAGCAGCGTGCAGCTACCTAGGCCCCAACACCCACCCGAGCTGCACGCGCGGGCCTGGCGCTACGTGTGGCGCGACCGGCCGAGCGACAGGCTGTGAGCTGCCCGCTTCGTAGGCAGCGCGAGAGCATCACGCGAGGCGGTGGGTGTGCCCAGCTTGCGAGCGATGAAAGATGGCTGGATTGTGGATTGCAACGGGAGAGAGCGTACTGGCAACAGAAGCTAGGGATAGCAATTGTATGGATATGTCTTGCTGTGCCTGTAACGCTTGAGTGTGCCGCTTGATGGTGCACCTCTAGATGCACACCGCGCGAAATAGCCAAACTGTCTGGCTTTCCGCCTGTGCCATTGCATGTAACGCGATCACTCTACAAAATCTCCCTCCTCGTTGTGATAGTTCGTTACAGCCAAACATTGGCGCATGCGCGCTAGACGAGCTCGAGACTTGCCCTGCCTAGCGTAAGCCAGTTCGTCCCCCTCTTCCTACGGTCCTTACAACGGTCCTCACCATTGGGCGTGTGTAAGGCTTGTTGAGGCACGGCTGTCGACCTTGCCGGCGTCGGGAGCATGGCAGCGCCCATGTTTGGTGCGGAGGCAAAGGCCATGCTCAACCGGGAGCCACCAGCAGTAAGCTCGTGGGGTCCAGGAATAAAATGACAACATGGGTACTTCCGGCATGCCCCGGAATGCGGGCCGGGGCGCTGCGGCTTGGCCCCGTCCTCCGCAGCTGCAGAGGCGTGCGCACATACATCTCAACCGGCACACCACTGATTATGCCTCACGTTGCCGCCTGCGCTGTGCGCACCGGCGGATCCTCCCGGCCCCCGCCCCGCCCTCAGCTCCCCGGCGAGCCCGCCCTGCTGGCCGAGCTGCGCGCCAAGCTGGGCCCGGGCGCGGACGGCGAGCGGCTGCTGTTCCAAATCCGCAGCGCTCGGGGGAAGACACACTGGGCAGGTGCGGGCGGGGCACGATGGAGTTCAAGGGCCTGGCAGCTATGGGAGAAAGTGGGCCGGGGGTCCCCGACAGTCGGCATCCTCGCGCACCTGCACTTTCCTTGCAGGCAGCTGGCAGGTGGCCTGGGGCCCCCCACAGGGATCCCGTTCCGCCGCCCGTGCCGCTCCGCTGTGCTGTTGTGCTGCTGCCCGGCCGGCCTGCTCCCCTGCCTTCTGACCCTCCTCCCCCACTCCCGTGCCCCCAGTCAACTCGTACCTGCGCGAGGTCATGTCCGGCAGCCCCGCCCCCGGTGCCGAGGACTACCGCCCCGCCAAGCCGCCGGGTGCACGGGGGCAGGGGCAGGGGGGCAGGCAGGGGCAGGCGCCCAGCGCCGGCCCGCCCGCGCCGGCAACCCCCTCGGCCGCTGGGCCGGCAGCGGAGGAGCAGGCGGCTGTCGGCGCCATGGGTGCGGGTCTCGGTGAGTTAGACGCAGCCTGCGCCCCGAGCAGCGGCAGCGAGCCCGAGGCGGCAGCTGCACCGCCCTCTCCGGACGGACCGCAGTGCGGCGGCGGCGCTGATGGCGGCGCTGATGGCGGCGCTGATGGCGGCGGTGATGGCGGCGGTGACGGCTGCTGCTCCCCCTCCGGCCTGGACTCCCTCCCCGTGTCGGTGCTGGAGCTGGTGCTGCGGCACTGCGACCACCGGGCGCTGGCGGCGGCGGGGATGGCCTGCAGGGCGCTGGCGGCGGTGAGGGGGGGGGGGGCGGTGGAGGGGGCGGAGGGGGCTGCAGACAGGTGCATGTGGCAATGGGTGGAGGGCGGGGGCACGTGCTATCGATCTCTTCAGGCGAAGGACGCCCAACCCACATGCAATACCCCACACGTGCCCGTCCCGCCCCACCCCACGTGTGCCCCCACCCCCGCACAGGCCGCCTCCTCGGACGCGCTGTGGTCGGGGCTGTTCGCGGGTCGCTGGGGGGCGGTGGAGTTCCCCACGGAGCCGCACGCCGCCCCCCTGCCGCCCCCCGCACACGGCGCCGGGGGCATGGCCGGCGGCATGGGGCCGGCGGGCGGCTGGGGGCCCGGGGCGGCTGGGGGCCTGGGGCAAGGGGCGGGGGGCGGCATGGGCCCGCCGCCCCCGTTCCCCGGCGGGGCCGGGGGTGGCCACGGGGGCGGCAGGAACGTCGGCGCTCCCCGGCTCGGCTCCGGGGGCCCTGGCCTGGGCCTGGGGCTGCGGGACCCCGGTCTCGGGGCCCTGACAGAGGAGCAGGGGCTGGGGGCGGGGCCCCGGCAGAGCCCAGGGGCGTCGCCGTCTGGTGGGCTCCCGGGCAGCCCCGGGGGCAGGTCCCCCAGTCTGGGCCTGAGCCTGGGCCGGAGGCTGGCGCTGGGACTGGGGGGGCCCTCGGCGGGGGGACAGCCGGGTGCAGGTGGGGGGGCGGCCGGGCCCAGCGGATCGGGGGCGGGGCCAGAGGCGGGGCCCGGGGGCGGCCCTCAGGGTCAGCCGCCCTCGCTGGGGCCGGCTCCTGCTCCGCCAGGGCCCTGGCGGCGGCCGGCGCTGGGGCCTCTGCTGGAGTCGGGGCCGGAGGAGGCGGAAGGGGAGGGGGAGGAGGGCAGCCCTGCGGGAGGGGGTGAGGCCAAGGCGTCTGCTGCTGCGAGCGATGAGGAGGCGGCTGGCGCTGCTGCCGCCGCCGCCGCCGCCGCTGCTGCCGCTCGGGGCCGGGCGCGCTCCCGGTACCGGGCGCAGGTGGGGTTCCTGACCTCCCTGCGCTGTCCCCGCTGCGGAGGGGCGGAGATCGTGCCCATCCTGTACGGTGAGGGCTGGGGCGGGGGAGGGAGGGGAGTGACAGGGGCCACGGTTGGGGAGGTGCCAGGGGCGAGGAGCTGGGCGTGAAGGCCCCAGCATGTACCGGGTGCGGGCTCACCGAGTGCCCTTGCCTGACGCCCGCGCTCATTGCAACCCCGGCCCTCCAGGCTTTCCCTCGCCTAAGCTGCTCGATGGCATGCGGGCCAAGCGGTGAGACACGGGGGTGCACGTCATGCCCGTGTGGCAAGCACAATAGCGCTTGGGAGGGTGGTGGTGCATGAGTTTGGTAGGGGCACGTACGCGGGGGATGAAGCGTGCGTTCACAAGGTAGGGGCTGCCAGTTAGGGGTCATTAGGCAAGCCCTCCCCCCTCCACCCGCCCCCCCCCCCCGCCAGTCTCATCCTGGGCGGGGACCATCTGATCGAGGACTGCCACGTGTGGGGCTGCCCCCGCTGCGGGGCCTCCTTCCGGCACTGGCCCTACGAACACCTGGGCTGGGTGGCGGACCTGGCCCGGCCGCAGCCGCAGCGCCCCGACCACCTGCCCAACTACACCTACGAGCTGTAGCCGCACGTGCTGGGGAGGCTAGAGCAGGGAAGGCATAGTGACGCCGAGGGCTAAGTGGATGTGCAGCAGTTGAGTGTTGGGGCTGGACGAGATGTGATGTGACGTGGGCGTTCGAAAGAGATGACTTCCGGTATGGCGTGCAGCGTGCGGTGCGGGAGGCGTGTGGGGGGAGAGGCCAGGAGGCATCGTTACGAGGGCGCGCACGTGCAGACGGCATTGAGGCGTGCGAGGGTGGGTGGCACGGTGGTGGGGACTGAGGTGGTTGGGCGTCGGGGGGCATGCGGCCGGATTGGATCGCGATGCTCGTGAGGCGGGAACGACGTTCTGTATTCACGCGCCTCGCTTTAGAGCCCTCGCCTCTCCCCAACCTCGCGCCCCCATAGTACACTGCACACAACCTCCGCGGCCTCTCGTCCGCTCGCCAAGCTCGCGCAGACCCGCCCCAGCCCCACCTGCCTCACACACCGCCCGCTGCCCGCTCCAGCCAGTGCCCAGGCCACCCGCACAGCGATGGCAGCCGCAGCGAGGTGAGCCGGGGCCGCAGGGGGGCGCATTGCGACAGGGGGGCTCTGGCCGGGCACCGACATGCGCTTCGCTCTCGCCCCCTGCAGGCACCTCTGAGCAAGCCACAGGCAGCTCCGAGCCACTGAGGCTTTAGCTGCAGACCGCAATGCCGCCCAAAGACCCCAGCCGAGGCGGCGGCGCGGGCGGGGGAGCGGGCCCCGCGGGCGCTGCCGCGAGCGCGTGCTGGGGCGCGGGAACCAGCACCTCAGCAGGTGCAGCCCCCGACTCGCGGCCGTATGCGCTGCCCGCTTCCTTCCTCGACTTATACAAAGCTCTGCCGGCCATGGCCGATGCGTTGCTGTCGGCCGCTGCAGCGACCCAGCCTTCCACCGGCAGAGGCGGCTCCTCGGCTGCGGGCCGTGGGCGGGGCGGCGCGGGCGGGCGGATCGCGGCGCTGCGGGAGGGCAAGGAGCGCCTGCACGCACTGCGCCTCGCCCTCGAGCAGCTGCCAGCGGCCGCCGCCCCCAAGCCAAAGCCGCAACTGGCCGCGGCCGTGGCGGAGCTCCTCACCGCCCACGGCGCAGAGACCGCCGCCCTGCTGAGGCTGCTGGCGGCGGCGCTGCGGCCGGGAGGGGAGGGCGAGGGCGTGCGCGGGGGAGGCGGCGGCAGCGGCTCGGCGGGTAGCGGCAGCAGCGGCAGCAGCGGTGGCGGCGGCGGCGGCGGCAGCGGCGGCAGCGGCGGCGTACCAGTGCCGCTGGACCTGAAAGGGGCTGGCAGGGCGACGCCGTCCACTCCACCGCCAGCCTCCTCACCCACTGCATGCCGCTGCCCGCCTCCCGCCACGCGCTGTCCGTGCTGCGCCTCGTGCTCGCCGTGCTGCGCTCCCAGACCCTCTCTGCCTTCGGCCGCCGCATGACAGTGGAGGCCGCCTCTGCTACCAGCGCCGGTGGCGGCGGAGCGGCCAGCGGCCGGCTCGCCACGTGTCTCGAGGCGGCGCTGCTCACGGTGTCCCACTGCCTGGGAGTGCTGCTGGACGTCCCTCCCCCCACCCTCACGGGCGCGCTGGCAGCGGTCAGGGCGGCGCTGCGGGCGACGTGCGCGGAGGAGTGCGCGCGGGCCCTGGCGGAGAGCAGGCTCTTGGAGCACGCCTCGAGGGTGCTGCTGCTGCTTCAGGCGCGGGGGCCGCAGGGACGAAGTGGAGCGGGCGGTGGCTCTATGGCGGCGCAGGTGCTGCTCACCTCCGCCCTCACGCTGCGCGAGGCGGTGGAGCCCGGGCGCAGCCCCTGCAGCCCGGCCCTGACCGCAGCCAACGTCAAAGCCGCCCTCGGGACGACCAGCGCCGCCGCCGCCGGGCACCTGCGCTCGGTGCTCCGCGGCCGCTGCCTGCAGACCGCCGTACTGGTGTACGGCGTCAGCTCGCTGTCGCTGGTGGACCAGGGCCCCTGCTACGGCCTGCCGCCGCCGCTGCACTCCGCCGGCCTGGCGCTGCAGGAGCGGAGCGGCGGACACCTGCGGCAGCTGCACCCGATGGCCGTGGACCTGCTGCTGCGCCTGCTGGCCTCCACCACCGCCCCGCCGCTGCTGGGGGCGGAGGCGTCCCTGGAGCTGGCTCTGCGTGTGGGCCGAGCGCTGGGCGGCCGAGCGCTGGAGGGCAACGACTATGTGGAAACGGACGCTGTGGCGGCTGGCGTGTCCCTCAGGCCGCTCCCTGTCGCCGACTGGCGCGGCTTCGCGCTGGCGGCTCTGGAGTGCAGCCGGGCGCTGCTCATGCGCCAGCGGCAGACGTCCGCACGCCTGGAGCAGTGGCGAGAGCAGTGGTGGCGCCAAGTAGAGAATCACGCCGCTGACAGCTTCGATTGGCCTGACCAGCAGCGCATGTATGAGCGCGTGTGGACGCTGGTGGCGGACCCCATCCTGACCGTCTGGCCAGACGGCTGCCTAGGTATGCGCGTGTAGCCTTGGGTGTGTGCACGCGTGCGTGACCGACCCTGTCTTCATGACGTTCAGTCATGGCGGTCCCTCCCCGTTGTGCTTACGAGTCGGCCAACCCAGTCTGCGGGCCATTTGAGTACGCCCTCTCCCACGCCCCGCGGCCCCAGACCTGGACGCCCTGCCGCCCTCGCCAACCCCGGAGGTGGCGGCGGCGCTCAAGGCCGGACTCCTGTTGCGGCTGTCAGTTCTCAACGACCTCACCTGCGAGGCGCTCCTCGCCGCCTGCGCCAAGGCCCGCCCGGGGAACGGCTCCTCCTTTGCGCTCTTCCTGGCGCCGCTGCTGGCGTATGGCGAGGAGAGGCAGGCGGCGTGGCTGGTGGTGTCCCTGGGCCGAGAGCTGTCGGGGCGGGAGGACGAGGATGAGGACGGAGAGGAGGAGGGAGAGCGGGAGCGGGGCATGCTGGTGCCCAGGGGCGCGAGCGGCGCAGGCGCCCCTGGGCCCCTCAGCCAGGCAGCCAGCTCCTTCCTGGTCGCCACTGCGGAGGCGCTGCAGCGCTGCCGCCGCCTGGGGCCGCCCGCCGCTGCGGCGCCGGCGGAGCCCTACGAGGCAGCCGCCGCTGCGGAGGCCGCAGGGGCCAGCACCTCCGGGGGCCACCTCGCCGATGCGGGGCCCCCTGCCGCGGCTGCGCCTCCCCTGCCGCAGCTGAGGCGGATGGCGGCGCTCGCGCAGGAGCGGTGGGGGCCGCTGCTGGCCGCACAGGGAGCAGAGGGCGGGGAGGCCGGCTCGCAGTCTGGGTAGCAGGCCGATAGCGTGCCCCATGCCGGCAACAAGCAGGCGTGGTGCTCCGTGCGCGCGTGCAGGGGCGTAGTACGTGTGTAGTTGCGCTGTGCGGGCAAGGTGTGACCACCTTTGGCATGGTGGCATGGTGGCAGGGCGCATGGGGGGCCGCGCCCGAGGGGCAGCGGGCTGCCAGGCCGCCGCGCTGTGCCGGCCCGTGCTGCAGGCACTCAGCGGCAGGGGGCTGCATGGGGGGCCCGCCGGCCAGCCGGTGAGGCGGGCAGGGCGCAAGCACTCAACGGCTTGGCAGTTGGCATGCATGTGGGACTTGCATGTGCGTGTTGCGGGGCAGACTGGAGTATTGTATCAGCTACGGGGCGGTGCAGAGGGCTCTGCCAGCTGCACTATATCTGCTGCGGTGTGCGTGGTCTACGTGGAGGGCAGGTCGCTCCGGGGGAAAGCAGTCAGTGTGAGGGGGTCAAAGCAAAGCGCCATGCAGGGGTGTCCGCTTTGGAAAGGCGTTGGGCATGGTGGGGATGTTTGAGCGTGCGCACAAGGCAGCGGTGCGGAGGGCGCATGAGCTGCTGTTGTACGACAGCGGTGTGCTGCCCAGGGCCTATATTGAGGGGCAATCTGCGTGAGAAGGGCGTCGGATCATAGGAGGCCGTGGCGGGAGGCACCGATGTTGCGCTTGGAAGCCGCTGATGAGGGGAGCCATTGGGATTTGAGAGGAGTACTACTTGCCTTAATTGCGTGGGTAGGCCCAGTGCCGAAAGCGGCTTGATGCTCTGTAAAGCACACAACAGCATGGGCCTCTGCCGCCTGGCTCGTGGTATGCAGAGTATGGAATGCAGAGGGTGGGTCCAGGCGTGTCCACATGTCCCGCTGTCCGTCGTCGAAGCCTCGAAGGCCTGACGGGGCGAGGGGTGGTCGAGCGGTTCGGTGTGATGGGCCCAGGCGGGGAGCTAGCGCAACGGTATGAATTTCATGGTCACTCGCCAGCGCCACCTCAACTCCGTCGCCATGCATGCAACGCCTCCTCCCCTCCAGCCTCAACCTTGAGCGCACTCACTGACCACACACGCCCGGAGGGCGTACACAAGTACCGGTAATGGGTCAGCCCCGGGTCGGTCCGTCGGTCCCCTGTCAGTCGCGCGGGGCGCCTCTCCGGCGCTCCATCGGCGTGCGCAGCCCCCTCACGTCCAGGTCCAGGTCACCAGCCCACGCCTCCACGGCCCATGCGACACACACGGTGCGCAGGGTCTCGCGCTCAGGCAGCCATGAAGCACGCACCTTAGACCGCGCCAGGAGCCCCAAGCTGCTGCCAGCCCCCTTCACACGGAATCGGTGCAAAGCAGCAGGGGCCGCTCAACCTCCCGTATCCTGCCCCTATGTACGACACTTCACAAGTCACGTCACGCAACTCCGCATCACCAAGTCAGCCTTAAGCCAGTCATGTAGTCGACGAGTCGTGCAGCACAGCGGCCACGACGGCGCTAATGCAAACGCAGAAGCCGAGTAAGCCAATTGCGGTAAAACGCACTGGAGACGGTCCCGGCAAGTAGGCCCGCGGGCGCCGCACTCCCTAGTGAAACCTCCTCCACCCGTTTGACGCCCCTCGGGGCCCCAGCCCGTCTCCTCCGTCGAGCACGCCCCCCCCCAACCTTCCCTCCCAAAGCAGTGCGTGCCCCCAGCCCCTGCTTTCCCCTGCTCGCTTCAACCCGTTGTGCGAAGCAAGGAGGCCCCGCCAACGCATGCTGCCACCCGGCCTCCGCCCCCAGGCCTCCGTGTCCCAAGCACGGGCGCGCCGCAGCAGCTGAGGCGTCCTCCTTCACACATCCTCCTTCTCCTCCCCCGCCTCCCCACCCCCCCGCCCTCAGCCCCAGCACATGCACCAGCCCATGGCGCTGCAGGGCGTGGCCCGCAGCGATCCGTCGTTGTAGCGCAGGCTGGTGGCCTCGCAGCCCGCGGGGGAGGCGGGGCCGCCCAGGGGCGGCGGCGCGGCGCGGCGGCCCACGAAGGTGGCGTTGGCGGGGCCCAGCCAGGAGCCAACCACGTTGCCCGCCTCCAGCGCGTTGGCCACGGGCGGGATCTGGGGGGGAAATGGGGAGACGGGGAGGTGAGGAAATGAGGAGAAGGAGGACAAAACCGAGTAAGCCTTGGGAGCCGGACCTTGACCTCGTATCCCTTTTCCCGACCTTCCGCTTCCCTTCTCCTTTACCCCCACGCCCCTCCCACCCTTCCCCCCTCACCTGCTGCAGCGTGAGCGCCCACGCCACCTGGTACTGCAGCCCCGTCAGCGCGTACACGCCCCCGCCCGCCGGCCCCCCGCCCAGCCGCATGCCCGCCGCCCCGCACAGCGCCGCGCACCCCGCCGCCTGCCCCGCCCTCCGCAGCAGCGCCATGCGGGCGCCCCCCGGCAGCACCGCAGCCACCGCACGGCCCAGCAGGATGGCCTGGCCGGGCGGCCAGGGGGGCGGGGGCGGCGAGGGCGGCCGCGGGGGCGGGGCGTCCAGGGAGGGCGGCGGCTCGTAGTCGGCAGGGGCCTGGGCCAGGCTGCGACGCCCGAGAGCCCCCTGCCACCGCCCGTGCCCCTCCTCCTCCTCGTCTGCCTCCTCCGCTCCAGATGCCCCTTGCCCCCATCCTGCGCTCAGCAGCGCCCGTCCCTCATCCTCCAGATCCAGATCCAGATCTAGATCCCAATCCTTGGATCCACTTCGTAACCCGCTGCCGCCCTCGCCCGCCCCCGCCGCCGCCAGCAGCGCTCTGCTGCGTCGTGCGGCTGTGGGCGGCAGGCGCTCGTCGGGCCAGCGGGTGGCCAACACCGCCTGGGGCCCCAGGATGCCGGGGGGCGCCCGAATGGCCGTGAAGCACAGCTGCAGGCGCCACTGCCGCAGGTCGGACAGCTGCGAGGGGTCCTCGGGCTGCTGCCAGGTGGCGCCGCGGAGGGCGGTCCAGTTGGAGGCCTGGGGGGGGGGGGGGGGGGGGGGGGTGTTTGAAGCTGATGAGCGGGAGAGCGGGGGGAGGGGGGAGGCTGGTCAGGGAAACGGCAGATTTGAGGCGGCAAGCACAAAGCCCAAGCAAGCAAGATGCACTGTGCCCCGTGCGGGCCATGCTGGCTCCACCCCTCTCGCGCTCCACGTGAGGTGCCGGCTGGCGCCCCGCCCACCCTTCCCCATTCCCCGGCCTCGCCTGCGGAGGCCCCAGGGGCCAGGGCCCGGGGCCGTAGAGGGCCTCCGCGTCCTCCGCCCAGGCGGCGTCGGGGGGCTCCCAGCCGGAGGGGGGGGAGGCCCCGTCGGCGGGGGGAGGCGGGGGCGGCCGGCGCGGCGGGGGCGGGGAGGCCCCCGTCCCGCCCACCGTCTCATTGGCGCCCGGGACCAGCCGTATCTGGTAAGGGGACACGAGGGGGGCCTGGTGAGAGATAAGCAGAGGCCTAAAAGGTGTTCCTGCGCACGCATGCCCTCTCCAGCTTTCCGTTGCATGCACCATAAACGTCCCAACGCCTCGCCCCTTCTTCAGCCCCAAAATCCCGCAACGACATCTTGCCTCCCCCTCCCCCGCCCACCTGGTACGTGGCCTGCACGATGTCCCCCCCCTCCCCGAAGGCGGCGGTGATGGCGGGGGACAGCGCCCCGGGGGCCGAGGCCAGGAAGGCCAGCGTCAGGCGGTCTGGGGCGGGGGGAGGAAAGGGTGGGACAGGAGACAACGCACGGGGGCAGAGGGTACATCCCTCGCGGGCCCAGCTTGCCGCACTCCTTTCCAGTGACTCCCTTCTCCGCCCATCCATTCGAGAACCCTACAGGAGGCAGCCGCCTCTCCCTGCCTCTACAGCGCGCACCTGTCCCCGCCGCCTCCAGCATCATGTGCACCGCCCCCATGACCGCCCGCTTGGGGTTGTAGAGCTGCGTGCAGGGGTTGGAGGGGGGGGCCGACAGCGCTGCGCCGCCCGCCCCCGTGCTCCAGTGCAGGCGCATGGCCTGACCCAGGGAGCGGGCGCAGGCGTAGCCCGCGGCGGAGGGGTCGCAGCCCGAGGGCGTGGGATTGGGGCTGGGCGAGGGGGAGGGGGAGGGGGAGGGGCTGGAGGTGACGGGCGGTGGGGGCGGGAGGGGGCGGGGGCGACTGGAAAGGCGGTGGGGGCGAAGGCGATGCGCGGGGGGGCGGCGGCGGGGACGGGGGCGGGGAGATGCGTGGCGGGGGTGGGGAGGTGGCGAGGGGGGGGCGGGGGAGTGCGTGGGGGCCGCCGGGGGCGGCGGTGACTTCTTGCTCTTTCTGGGGGGCGGTGAGGGGAGGTCGGCCGTGTCGACCGGGGGCGGGGGGTGCGGTGGGGGCGGGGGCGGGAGGCTGGCCGGGGGCGGGGGCCGCGGCGGGGGGGACTTGGCAATGACGGGCCAGGTGGGGTAGGGCGGGGGCGGCGAAGGCGGCGCGGGCGGGCGGGGGGGCCCGGGCGGCGGCGCCTTCTTGAAGTCCGTGGGGGGCGGATTGGGGGAGGGCGGCGGCGGGCCGGGGGGCGGAGGAGGCTTCTTCTTCTTGCCCCACCGCTTGGGCGAGCGCGGCGGCGACGGGGGCGACGGCGGCGCTGGCGGCGGCGGAGAGCGCTTCTTCTTCCGGGGAGGCGGCGGCGGCGCCGTCTGCACTGGCAGCGGCGGCGGCGGCGAGGGCGATTCCCGCGGCGCCTTGGGCGGCGGCGAAGACGGCGGCGGTGGGCTCTTGGCCAGCGGCGGTGGCGGCGGCGGCGGGGGCCGCTTCTTGCCGACCCTGGGCGGAGGCGGTGGCGGCGCCTTGGTGACAACGGGCGGCGGCGGCGGCGGCCGCGCCGTGCCGTCCACGTCAGCGACGCACAGCGTCATGATCCGCTGGTTGCAGTTGGCGGTTGTGGTCGAGTTGACGTACACGATGGCCATGGAGTCGATCCGTACGGCGGCGCAGCGGCCGCCGTTGGTCACCTCCCCCGTGTCTATGGCCCCCCCCGCCGCCCAGTTGTTCCAGGGCCGGCCGTCGTTGCAGCAGAACGAGAACATGCCGGTGCTGATGGCGGCCCGCAGCACGTTGACCAGGCCGGCGGTCATGGCGGCGCTGAGCTCGCGCCAGTCGGGGATGGAGGCCAGGCGGGGGCGTGAGCCGGCGGTGAGGGCGGCGCAGGCGGCGGCGGCCTCGTCGCGGGGGACCTGGGGGCGGGCGGGGAGGGGGCGGATAAGATCGCAGACGAGGGGCGCAAAGGTGTAGACGGCGCCTGCGCCCGCGCCAGGCTGCAGGCTGCCCGAACTCCTGCCCCCTCCAACGACATAGCCGAGCGGCCTTGTCCCCTCTGCACCAACATCCCTCCCCTACCCCCTTACACCCCCACGCCCCTGCCCCCAACCACCTGGCACAGCGGCCGGACCAACCAACAGCCCTCCCCCTTGTAACCATCCCCGACGCTCCTGCCTCCAACGGACCGCCATCCTTAAGCCCCCCCCCTCCTGAACACTCCCCCACCCCCTACCTGTGCGGGCATGAAGGTCCAGACGCGCCCCGACCAGGTCTGGGACACACCTGCATAGATTGGGGGGGGGAGGGAAAGCGAGACAATGAGGAAGGGAGCTTGTCGGGAACACACAACGATACTGGGGGGCCTTCCCTCCTCCCCCCTTCCTTTCTGGGCTGAGCCGCCACCTCCCCCAGCTACTCAGCTCCCCTTTTCCGCTCCCCAACTTCCCTCTCCACCCCTCCCCCCTTCCCCCAGCCCCACCCACCCCCCGGCAGCACGTTCCAGGGCAGCGGCGGCGGCGGTCGGGCGATGGGCGGTAGCGAGAAGGGCGGCAGCCGCAGCCCCCCGGGCGGGGGCGGGGGCGGCGACTTGGCGGCTTTGGGCGGGGGCGGCGGGGGAGTGCGCACCGCCACGGGGGGCGGGGGCGGGGGCCGTGCGCCCACCTGGCGCGGCCCCACGCACAGGGTGAGCAGGGTCTGGTCGCAGGTGGCGATGGCGCTCTGGGGGGGGGGAGGGGGAAGGGGAGGAGGCTCGATAGTGCTTGCCACGGAATTTATTACTTGCCCCTTCTACACCCCTGACCGCCCTTGCCCAGCCCCCCTGCCCTGCCCCTCATCCCCTCTTTTCTCCCCCTCCCCCCCCACTCCCCCCCCCCCCCACCTGCTGCGCTATCTGGAAGTTGGCCACGTCCACCGCCACCGCGGGGCAGCGCCCCACCACCACAGAGGCGCCTCCGTCGATGGCCCAGTAGTTCCAGGGCCGACCGTTGTTGGAGCCTGGGGGGGTTGGAGCAGTGGGGAGTTGCCAGATGAGGATACTGGCGGGCCACGCGGCACCCCTCTTGGTGGCCCTGACCCTTTAAGCCCTTGAGTCCCCGCCTCACACCTCTTGTGTCTGCCATCACGTGCCGGCCCCCGCCCCTCCCCCCCTCCTCCCCCCCTCCTCCCAACGGCGCAACGACGCTCTCCCGCTCAGTTTCAAACACCCCCCCCCCTCCTCCCCCCCTTTCCTCTCACCCCCTCACCCCCCTCTCCCCCCCCTCACCGAATTCGTACGCCGCCAGGAACATGGCCAGCACCAGGGTGCCCAGGTCCCCCGCCTGCATGTCGGACATGATGGACGACCATTGCTGGGGGGGAGGGGAAGGGGGGGGGAGGGGAGGGTTGTCGGTAGAATTGCTTCGCGGGAGCGAGCGGATGTCATGCCCGGTCTTGCTCGGCCTTGCTCCCCCAAACACGTGAACACCTCGCCAAGCCTCCGCCACAACTGCCCGCCCTCCGCGGAGGCCGCACCGCCCAATCCTGCGACCGACCGCCCAGCCCCCCCGGCACCGGCTGTGCTCGCCGTTCAGACCCTCCCCCAGCACCAGCTTCCCGCCCTGCCATAGGTGCGAGCTCGCATCCACCCAACACTTCCCCGCAGCTACCTCTTTGGGCCCTGCCCACCCCCATACGGCCCCTCCCCCTCCCCCTCCCCCTCCACCCTCCACCCACCACCCATGCTAAACGTTCCTGGCGCAGGCGTAAAGACGCTCGCCCGATCTCAGCTTCAAGCACCCCCACCCCCTCCCCACCCCCCCCCCCACCGTGAAGCTGACGATGGTGGCCGCCCGCTCCGCGCAGAAGGCCGCCCCCTGCGGCCGCCCCAGGCGCTCGGGGCAGAGCGTCAGCGCCAGGTCCCGCCGCCAGGGCACCACCGTCACTGGGGGGGGGGGGCGAGGAGTCAAGGAGCCGGAAGGGGGATGTGGGAGGCCGTGTGCAGGGTGCCAGCAGGGCGGCCGCGTTTCGGTGGCCGCCAGCCTTGCGCCCCCCCCCTTCCCCCCCCCGCCCAGTGCAGGGGCGGTGCAGTGGAGGCACCACTCTTGTGATGCTGGCGAAGCCGGCGCATCAGTAAAAGCCGAGCCCACCCGTCATCCGCATCCGTCATGCCAAACCCACCGCCCTCCCGCCCTCCCCTTCCCCACCCGTCAGCTCGAAGGCGGGGGCAGTGGGCGCCAGCACAAAGTCCTGCGTCGTCCCGGGCGGCACCGCGGGGGCGGACTGGCCCCCGCTGGCAGAGGGCCGCGGGCTGGGGCTGGGGCTGGGGCTGCCCTCCCCTTCCCCTGCGCCCTTGGGCCCCGAGCCGTCGTCCCCCACCCCCTCCCCGCTGGGCGCAGGCGGCCCCCCTTCCGCGGGCGGCGCCGGTCCGCAGAGCGGGTTGGCGCAGGCGGGGTCCAGGGGCAGGGACAGGGAGGCGGACAGCAGCGCCGAGGGGGCGGCGGGGTCGGCCGAGGTGAGGTGGAAGACCACCTCGGAGCCTGAAGGGTGGGTGGGGGCAGTGGGAGTAGGGCGGAGGAGGAGGCACTCCCCTTGATGCCCCCGAGCCTGGGTCCTGCCCCTTCGTCTTCTCTCTCTGCGGCCCGCTTCCCTCCACCCCGCATTGCCTCCCCCCCCTACCTGTGGCCGCACAGAAGACGCGGTAGAGCGCCGTGAAGCCCGGCTCCAGCGCTGAGTCATACACGCCCGTATCGCCGTACACAAAGCGGTTGGGGCTGGGGGAGGCGAGGGCGAGGGACATCACACAAAGGGGGAGGGGCAGGGTTCGGCGCACACGCTGCGGCGGGGACCCGGGGCAGCTCTCCAGGCCCACAGCTTCCGCTTCATTGCGCCAGCAGCGGGTCCCAACACCCTGTTCCCATTCCGCTCCTTGGCCTGCCCTCCCCAGCTCCTAAACCCCAGCCTCCCGGGCCGCTGGACAGCAGGCGACCCAGGGGACTGCCACTCGGAAGTGCCACTTCTTTTCCAGCGCGCAGCGCAGTCTGCAGCCTAGCTGCCCCCCCTCCACCAGGCATGCCCAACGCCGCCCTTGCCCATCTCCTCCCCTCCCTCCCTCCCTCCCTCCCCTCCCTCCCTCCCCTCCCCTCCCTCCCCTCCCCTCCCCTCCCCTCCCCTCCCCTCCCCCTCCCCTCCCCTCCCCTCCCCTCCCCTCCCCTCCCCTCCCCTCCCCTCCAGGCCGCCCTGCCCCTTCCCCTGCGCCGCCCCGCGCCCGCATCGACGCCCACTCCTTCATACCCTGCTCCCGCCTGCCCCATCCCCCCCTCCATCCCCCCCTCCCACGCACCATTCGTCCGTGTAAGTGCTGAAGGCTCCGTCGGAGGCCGTCAGTAGCGCCCGCCGGGGGGTGGGGAAGGACACCTGGGGCCGGGGGGGTGGGGAGCGCGCATTGGCGAGGGTGGCCAGTGAGAGGGGCTGCGACGGAGGGGTTGAGGTTGAGCACCCAGGAAGTATGGGCACTGGGCGGGTTGGGTACTGACAGGGCTGCCCAGGAGCCGACTGCTGCAGGCGGGGGGGCCGTGGCTCGAGTGCATCCACGCGGCCTCCTGACTCGTCCTTCCCCCCGAGGGCTGCCAGCGCAGAACTCTCTTGTGGCCCCGTCCACCACTCCGTGCTCCTCCTGCCCCCACCCCTTTGAGCGTTGGGGCTCTCCCGCGCGCGTGCACGGCGTGAGCCCCCGCCCGCTGCGCCCCACGCGCGTTGCGCGGTTGCGCGGCCCGCGTTCGCGCCACGCACCTTCAACGCATACGCCATGCCCCGGCACAGCCGCGTGCTGGCCGTCACGCCGTCCACTGCCGAGACCACAGTGAAAGCAGAACCGCTGCAGCGACCAGGCAGCGGGAGGGGAGTGAGGGTGTGTGACCAAACGCCAGCCGAGAACTTCTGCGCGTAGGCGACATGTCTGCGCCCGCCCCAGTAACCGCCCCCGCCGGACCGCTGGGCTCGAGTCCCCACCTGTCCTGGGTGACCGCGCTGTGTATAAGCTCGCCCGAGCTGCTATAGACGGGCCCGTCGGGAGCATGGTCACACTGCGCTTCTGCTGGAACCTGATAGCCGGGCCAGGCCCCAGCTGTCCTTAATGCTAGTAGCAGCAGTACACATGCTATGCTCCTCGACGGGCTCCTTCTTCGCCCTGGGTCCCAAGCTGTTTCTGACGACATGGTCGACGTCTTCTCTATCGTAGCGCAAGCCAAGCTGTACTTAGCATTCTCCACACTTCGTGCCTATAGCGTTCGGGCGCTTCGGTAGAGACAGCGTGGAAGCATCGGCGAGAGTCGGTTGCAGTGGTGCCGAGGTCAACGTTAACGTTTGGAGGCGGCCTGTGTCAGCTGCGTGTATGTAGAATTGAGGTGGGTCGACGTGAGTAGGCCGCGCACGCGATAGAGTAAGGTGCGCATGGCGGGCGGGGTCCGAGTCAACCGGAGGAGCCCCAGGTGCGCGATACCAGCTCCCCGAGGGAAGGCAGCCAAACTGCTGAGCTTCTCGCCAGTTGCAAGTGTACTCACGCGGTCAGCGGGCGGTCGGAAGGCGCGGGGTCGCGAGCACGGGCTTTGAGCCGCAGCTCGCACTTCGGCCCCGACCCCGCTACCCGCCCCCACTCTTCGGACGCCTGTGCAGCGCCTGTCCGCGGGTACCGCCGTCATTCCCACATGCGACCGTCTTCAAGTCCTTGCCTGTAGGGCGACGGAAGGGCTCCAGCCTCCCAACCTCGCTCTGGTCTCAACTGCGTTGCCCCGCGCCAGGGCCTCATTCCAGCAACCCACAGGCGCCCCCTGCTGAGCCTGCGCCACCTGTGCGCCTCACACGCTGTCCCCTCCTCCACACACGCATTGGCGCATGCGGCACCGATTCTTCACGGCACTGGGCCCTGCAGCCGCAGGCTGCCAGGCTGGCAGCACGAGCCCCTCGGCCCAGGCCAGCTCAGCCCCCGGCCCACGCGCTGGCGACGGGGGCCCTCGCCCGGCTCCTGCCGTGTCTCGGCACGGCTCGCTGGCACCGTGGGATGGGGGATCTAAACCCCAGCCCCAGGTGCCCAGGGAGAGCAGGGGCGAGGGAAGGGCCCGTGCCAGGCTGCCAGCTGTGGCCTGGGGCCGTGGGCACACGGCCGCGTCACGGCTTGCCGGCTCGCTCCTGGCACCAGGTCATTGGGTCCCCGCTACAGGCCTACATACAGCGCCCTGTGGCGCATGGCGCCAGGGGCCACCCCGCGGCGCTGGCGCTTGCCCCTTCGGGGCCCCTCCCCCGAGTCCTCCCTGTTGCGAGCCTGCGCGAGCGTCTGCACCCCCCTGCAGTTGTGCCCCCCTTGCTGTGCACGGAGGCGTCGGAGGGGGGTTACCGTGCTGTGCGGAGGCGGCCAAGGTGAGGGTGGG
The DNA here is from genome assembly GCA_016858145.1 of Edaphochlamys debaryana. Lineage (NCBI taxonomy): Eukaryota > Viridiplantae > Chlorophyta > Chlorophyceae > Chlamydomonadales > Edaphochlamys > Edaphochlamys debaryana. The sequence goes on along the minus strand of JAEHOE010000207.1, from coordinate 65,695 downwards.
GTGCGCTGGCGCAGGGTGGGGTGCGCTGGTGGCGGTCCACTGACCGGTGGCGGCCTGGGTGCCTGGGTGCCTGGGTCTTGGTGCCTGGCCCTCGCCTCGGGGTGCCTCCCTCAGCAGCCCTGGCCCCTCGGTCCAGCGCGTCGGAACCACCCTGTTGGTACGGCCCGGACCGGCTGCCAAGCCCTTTGGGCGTGGCATAGGAAAGATGAGTGACACACTCGAGCGCCTATGATCCCCCCATGGGGTCACTTGTGCTACCCATCGCCTGTTTCTCGGTCTTCATGTCGCGTTTGCGTACAGCTAAATTGAATCAGCGGCATCCCCTGTCGTCATCCTCCGGACTACGCTGCACGGCCCCTGCGAGCAGTGCCCCTGGGGCGTGCAGTGACGCTGGCTGCACCGAGGCACGCGTGTGCCCTCAGCTCTGCACCACCCGCCACAACCCCGCACCTCGCCCTCTCGCTCAGCGGCCTCCCACCGCACCGCACAACCGCTGCAACCCTGCGCCCTGCCGCCGCCCCCGAGGCGTCACAGCCCCCCACTCACGTGACCCCGCTCGCCGCCGACCAAGTGGCCAGCCCAGCTCAGCCCAGTCGGGCACCGGGGACGGCCCCGCCTCCTGCCCGCCTCAAAGCCAACGCATGTCCTACTGTTTCATGTACGGGTACGGTAACCACAACAGTTCTCAAGTCCTGTGTCAACACGTGTAATGCCGGCATCATGCCCAGTGCTTGCGCCCTCCTCCATGCACCTACCGCCCCCCGGGGCGCCCAGCGCCGTGCGACCGCTCTTGGGCTGCACTCAGGCCCGGGGCCACCCACGGGCCTAACCTCGCCGCGCAGGGCTGTGTGCCGCCCCAGGTGGCCTCCCCCAAGCTCCTTCGCCCCCACTGCTGAGGCCCCCGTGGCAACTCCACCCGGGCTCACCCCCCCCCCACGCCAACACCAGCGCCTTCCTCCTCTGGCCCCTGCCCCCCCGCCCCTCCTCGGGCGGCTGCCTAGGCGTGGCCGGGGATGAGCGGCTGCTTGTGCGCCTCGTGGGGGTGGGCGTGGGGCTTGGGCGGGGAGGAGGTAAGGGGCTGCGGGGTTGAGGGGGGGAAGAGGCCGGAGGAAGGGCGTCACTACGACTGGCAAAGCGGGGCACAGCACCGACTGCCGCCCGCTTCCCGCCGCTGCGGCCGCACCGCTGCTCCGCACCCGCCCCAAAGGGCTGCGCTGCAGAGCGCTGGCCGCCTAGCAGGGCCTAGCAGGGCCTAGCAGGGCCGGAGCCCTGCCCCGTGCGCGTCCTCCTGGCTGCAGTGCCGCGAGGGCACCAGCTGCGGGGCCGGAGGGGGGGGGGCCGGGCGCCGACCGGGGAGCACCGGGAGGAGGGGGGGGGGGGCGAGCCGGCAAGGCGCGGGTACGGGCGAGTGCGCGTGTCAGGCGGAGGCTCTTTCACGCAGCTCTTTCGCCCCAGCGCCAGGCGCTGCTTTGAGCTGCCTTGCTGCTCCCTCGCCTCTCAGCCCCTCCCAAGCACCCAGTTCTGATGCCCTCGGTTGAAGCCCCTACCCGCCGCCCACAGCCCATCTCGCCCTCGGCCCCATCCCCTTTCCCCCTCGCCCTTCCCCCCTCACCTCCACGTGCGCCAGCTTGGGCGCGGAGCCGCCGCTGCCCCGGCCGCCGTCCACCCCCGCGGCCTTGGCCTCGGCCGCCTTGGCCGCGGCCTCAAGGGCGGCCTGGGGGGGGAGGGGGGGGGAAGGGGGTCTTGGAGATGGAAGGGGCAGAGTGTTGGAGGGGGACGGGGCAGGGTGGCATCGGGCGGCGGACCGTTCCTCCCCTGGCTGGGACACAGAGCTCCAGGTGCTGACACGTCCTTCCCACGGCCCACCCATTCCCCTCCATTGCCCTCGCACCCCTGCCCCTGCGCCTCAGTGCCTTCCCCCCCCCCACCTGTCGGGACCGCTCCACCACCGCCGCCACCTCCCGGGCCGCACCCCGCAGCGCCCCCAGATCAAACGCCTCGGCAACGTGCCTGGGGGGGGAAGGGGAAGGGGGGATGAGGTCGTGTGGGGAGAAGGGGGGGGACAGGCCGCCCTGCATCCTGCACGCTCGCATTACCCCTCCACATCTTTCACGCCCACGCACGGCCCGCCTCCAAGCAGCCCCTTCCCCCTTCCCCCTCCCTCCCCCTGGCCCCCCCTCCCCCCCCTCACTTGTTCCCCAGCCGCGCCAGGTTGCCCCAGTCCAGCAGCGCATTGGCGGCGGAGGAGGAGCCGGGCTCAACTGGGGGGGGGAGGAAGGTGTGTGTGTGGGGTGGAGGAGGTGATGGGGGTGCAGGGGGTTGGCGGTGAGGCCACACAGCGCAGGGCAAGACAGGCCGCGCCCTCCCCTGCCTGCCCCCCCCTGCCCAGCCCCCCCCCCCCCTCACCCTCCTCCGCCAGGGTGGCCACCACCCCGCTGCAGCCCGAGGCCAGGCACTCGAGCACCGTGGCGTGCGCCAGGCCTGTGTGTGTGTGGGGGGGGTAAGTAGGGGGGAGGGGGCATGACGACCGGGGGCAGGGCGGGCATAGGGGCAAGGAATCGGGCGGGTGAAGGCGGGGTTGAGAGCACCAGCCCACATCCCACCAGTACCTTCTGCACTGGGTTCCCACCACCGCCACGGAGTACTACACACACCCTGACCGCCCCCTGCCCAACAACCCCGCAACCCCTACACCAACACCCCCGCTTACCCCCCAGCCCCCCCCCCCACCTGTCCCCGCCGCCCCGTGCACCAGCAGCGCCCCGTCCACCCAGCCGCACGCCTCCATCACGAACCGCACCGAGGCCACGCAGGGGGCGGCCTCGTGGGGGAAGTGGCCGGCTGGGGGGGGGGAGCGGGAGGGAGGGATGGTGTTAGGGGCCGTGGTGCGTGGCCGCAGGTTGCTCAGGGCGGCGGGACGTGCGAGGCAGTCAGGCACGGCGCCTATCCCTGGGAGGCACGGCCACGGCCCTCTGACAATGCCCCCGCCACCCCTCACAATGGCAGCACCCTCAGCCACCAGCCGCCCATTCCCCCCTCTCTCCCCGCCCACTTGCCCCCCCCCACCACCACCCGCCCCGCCCCCCCCACCCCACCCACCCGCTGTCTCGCTGACGATGATGCCCCGGGGGCGGTAGGCGGGGTCCATCTTGGCGGCGTGCTCCACCAGGGACAGCACACGGGCGGGGGCGGACTGGAGGGTAGCAGGGTAGGGGAGGCGTGTGGCGCACGTGCAACCGAAAGCTCCCTGAGCCCCAACCTCCCCAGCAAGGCCTCCACTGAAACCCCCCTCCCCTCCCCCCCTCTTACCCCCCCCTCCCCCCCCCCACACACCTGCATGGCCGCCGCGAAGTCCCGCAGGTTGAGCCAGGCCGCGGGGGCCTGGGCGCGGCCCGCGTACAGGTTGGCCGCCACCCACCTGCGGGGGATGGGGGGGAGGGGAGGGGAGAGATGGGGAGAGGGGGGTTGAGGGGCGGGGGCCGAGGGAAGCTTGGTGGGGGCGGGGAGCACGCTCGGCGAACACTGCTCTGGCAGAGAGCCGGGACCCCGCGCCCCAGCAGAGGGGGTGCAGAGCGACGGCCTGCGCCCCCATCCGTCACTTGCTGACCGCTCTTGCCCGACCCTTCCCAGCCCCCCAACCCCGCCCCCACCGGCAGCGGCTCTCCACCAGCGCACAGAAGTCCTCTGCCGAGTACCTTGGGGGGGGGGGTGAGCGGTGATGGTAAGGGCCGCCGGTATCTGATTTCGTCCCCAGCCGTCTGCTTGAGGAGGACCCACGCTGCTTACATCCTCCCGGCACACCCTCCTTTCCCGCCCCCTCCGCCCTCCCCTTACCCTCTGCCGGTACATGATTTCGTCCCCTTGAGCTTGCCAGGCGTCGCACCTCCCCACCACCACTGCACCCCGTCCTGCCCCCCTTACTTCTCCCAGTTGATGTAGGTGGCCGCCAGGTCGCACTCGAGGATGGCGTTCTGGATCCCGAACTGGATCATCTTGGCCAGCCCGAACGGCAGGTCCTGGGGGCGGGGGGGGGGGGGCGAACGCGAAAGGGAAAGGGCCGGAAGGGTGAGGCGGTTGGTTTGGGGCGTTGCCGGAGGTTCGGCCTATCGAGTACCGGTACCCCGCCCTCTGCCCGAGACGCAGTGCGGAATGCGGCGTGCGGCCTCCTTCGCACCCCTTTGGGGCCGGCCGGGACCAAGCACGGCTCCCCAACGACTCTGCCTTCCCCCCCCCCCTCCGCCCCCCCACCTGGCCGGGCAGGTCCACTCCGTTGGCGTCGAAGAGCTCTGTGTAGGCGAAGCAGTGCTCGTCGATCAGCTTCTGGGAGCGCAGGGCCTGGCGGGCAGGGGGCGGGGAGTTGGTGGGGCAGGAGGAGGTGAAGGGGCGAGAGGAGGTGAACGGGGGAACGTCGGACCAGGGCGAAAGCCCGGAAGGGCGCAGGTGAGGGAAGGCGTGCGAGGTTGTGTGTGGCGGTTGGCCGAGTGCCTGCGCTGGAGCCGACCGTTGCAGGGGCGCTGAAACGAGGCCGCTTGCCTGCAGGAAGGGCAGGTCGGGCGTCTTCTCCTTGACGAAGGCGGCCAGCGCGATGTTCTGCAGCCCTGCGCATGCACAGCACCCAGGGCCTTCTGTCGGTCTCGCGGCACGCGCGGCTGGCTCAAAGGGTGCGTGAGCTGTGTGCTAGGCCTGGGGGCGCGCGTTTCTGCCAGGGTGCGCGGAAGCGTCGCGGAATGCCCGCAAGCAGTCCCGGAAGGGTGCCGCGCCTTTCTGTACCGACGCAGCTCCTCGCACGGCCCCGCTAACCGAAGATACTCATGCTCACGGCAGCTCTTGAGCAGCTTGAAGACGGCCAGCTTGTCCTCCAGCGACTCGGAACCCGTGCTCAACGCTTCTACAATCGTTGTATCCAAGCAGTAAGGCTTGAGCCCCGCTAGACGGGCCTCCCGAGTCTTGCGCGCGTCCTCGGCGGCCTTCAGCTTCATGACCTCGCGCTCGACCAAGTTGAGCGGAGCACCGGTCTGGGAGCTCGTTCGCTCATTGCGCGGCTCAGCACCGTCGGCACTGGGTCCTCTCTTCGTCATCGAGCCTAGCTTGGTGAAGACGCCCTTCATCCTGGCTGCGTTCGCGGGCGTCGACAGAGAATGGGTTCCGCTTGCGCGCGGTCAATAGTCGCGTATCGTGCTAGCGATTGCTGTAATTGGTTGATAATAGAGGCTAATGTTGGTCGACATGAAAAGCGAGAGGGAAGGCGCTGTGTCGGGTCCTTGCAAGTGCCGAGTACGGCGTCCGACGCGGCATGCCGTGCCATTGTGCCGTGCCCCCCAAGTTGCACCAAGTTCCCGGAATGACCAGAGAGCCAGCAGCCAGTCCGCACGTCACTGCTCTGGCATGCGGGAGCTTGGAAGGCGTGGCGTCCGGGGAGGTCAGGGGGAAAGGAGCATCGGCAGGCAATCCTTGAGTGCGCTCACGGCGCGTCAGCAGGTCGGGTCGGGCCCTTACACGCAAGATCCCCCGTTACCACTGCAGAGCAAACGAGGTGAACGCCTCCAACGACAACGTTTGGGGGCTGTCACCCCAGCCGCAGCTTCCGCAGCCCCTGCCGACCTCGCCCCTTGCGCTTGCCCCAGGCTTGCCCCGAGTCGGTCACCTTCTTAATGCGGCGTGTTGCAAGGTGATTCACCCTGAAGCCCCGAGTCGGGAAGTTCCAACAAGGAAAGCACAGCTGGGCCAACCTGACCCCGCAGCGTGCGGTCCTGGGAGGCCTACTGGTGCGCACCTGCAACACCGCAGCTCTAGGCGGAAGGCCGCCCCTGCGCACCTGCGGCAGTCCGGAAGTGACGAGGCACGGACTAGGGCGGCGCTGCTTTCTGGGTGGCAGCGGGAAGGCAGGTCTTGCCTCGCAACGGGCTCAAATTGCTGTGGTGACTTAATCTTTCCCCCCTCCCACCACCCATCCTAGTCTCCCCGTCGTAGTCTTCCCCCCCACACACACCACCCCTGGCCGTCGTACTACCACCCCACCCCCATCGCCACGCCACGCTGGTGACCCGGGGCTGCGCCTGGTGGCTGGTGGGTGCGCGGGTGCTGTGTCGGGACGGGGCACCGCCTCACCTGCGCCCAGGCCGGTTTGGGAAGGGGCGCGAGGGCCAGTGCTGCTGCAAGGGGCGCGAGGGTCAGCAGGGGCCAAAACCTTCGGTACATGGGCACGAGACATGGGTCTCCAGGGGAGAATCCTTCGTGACCCCGAAAGTTGCCAAAATGCTTGCGTGCAGAGCCCTCAGGAAGATGACAGTCCTGGCGAGGGCTGGTCGTCTCTCCCACCCGTGTCCAGCCAGCGGCCTCCGAGCTTGCCCTGCTTCGCCCAGGCGCAACATTCCGCACCGCACCAGCGCTTTCCGTCCCCTGGTCCTCCAGGCCACACAGCCGAATGCTCAGCCCCCCGCAGTCCCATGCTTCCAGTGCCTGCCTCGGATGCTGCTGCAAGGCCCCTAGTGCCCCCCCTCAGCTCACAGTACACAGCACGCGGCACAGTGCTAGCCAGTGCCCCCACACGGACCCAGTGCTCGCATTGCCCCTCGTTTGCCACGCCTGCTCCTTGCCTCTGCTCCCGTCCCCCCACCACCTGCACCCCCAGTCTCCCACACACTCTCCACAGTCCTCACGCAATGACCGCATGCAGCTCGCCGCCCTCCAGACCCTCCCCACCCCAGCCCCCTTGCTCGCCAGCTCCTCCCCCTCCCCCGTCGGCCCCCGCCCCCGCTCCCCCAGGCAGCGAGGGCGCCGGCGAGCCCCCCCTCGACCCCGCCCCGCCCCGCTCCCTCCCCCGCTCCCTCCCCCGCTCCCTCCCCCGCTCCCTCCCCCGTGCCGCCAGGAAGGCCCCGAAGGAGCTCCGCAGCGCCTCGCCCTCGCCGTCCCCCGCCCCCCCGCCCCCCGCCCGCGAGGCCGGCCGCAGCGACCACTGCCGCAGCCGCTGCGCCCGGGCCGCCTCCCGCGCCGCCTGCTGCCGGGCCGCCAGCTCGTCAGCCATGATGGCCACCTGGGGGGGGGGGGAGGGGGGGAGGGGGTGATTGGGGGGAGGGGGGGGGGCCGAGGAACAGAAGAGGAGCGGAAGGCACACAATGTCAATGAGCACCCGGCAGCCCCTCGGCCCGTCATTCCCTCTCAGGTGCAGCACTCCTTCCTCTCTCTCTCTCCCTCTCGCCTCCCTCAAGACGCTCCCTCCCCGGTGCACCCCCTCTGCCTCACGTTGAGCCGTGCCGCCGTGAGTGCGTCCGCAAAGCCCACCGGCTCCGAACTGCGGATGCGCACCGGGCTGCGGACAGCACCCGCACCGCCGCCGTACGAGTGGGCCCAGCCGGGGCCAGACCCGGGGCCCGTGTGGTCCTCGCCGGGATACGTGGCCGCGGGGCCCGCGGCGGTTAGGCCCCGTGCGCTGCGCCGTGCCGGGCCCCCCGAGGGCGAGGGCGGCGGCTGCAGCGAGGAGCTCTCCGCCAGGGCCCCTGCGCTGGGCCCCGACGATAGGCTGGGGCGCAGGGCCTCCCCCTCGGGGGTCACCACTGCCGCGGGGGCGCCCGAGTAGAAGGAGCGCTGGACGTGGGGGGGGGGGCGTGGAGGGGAGGGGGCAAGGAAGGGATATTCAGTCTTCGCCAATCGGCCAGACTCCCCCAGACGTCACAGCCCCTGTCTCGAGCCCCCGGCCCCAGGTGATCAAACATGTGGGCCCCGCACGATCACCCACCAGTGCGGCCATACCCAGGCCCCCCCACCCCCCCACCCACCAGTTGCTTGTGCATCGCGCCGTTGAGCATCACCACTCCGCCACCGCCACCCGCACCCGCACCGCCAGCGCCCGCCGAGCCCGGGGCCGCGGGCAGGGCCCCGCTGTGGGTGTGCCCCACCGGGCCCGCCCCCGCCCCGGGCGCGTTGCTCCAGGGCCCCGGTGGCCGGTGGCCGTACGCCGAGCTGCTGCCCAGCCGCCCCAGGGCGCGGGCGGAGGAGGGGGCGAGGGCGGGGGAGCCGGGGGCGGAGCCCCAGCCTACCCCCGAACCCGCCGCCGCGGCCGCGTTGGCGGCGGCCGAGGTGCTGACCAGGGCGGCGGAGGCAGAGGAGGCGTGCTGCTTGGGCTGCGGGTGGGAGGCGCGGAGGGAGGCCGAGGCCAGGCGGCGGCTGACGGCACCGCCCAGCGCCACCGCCCCAGCCGCCATGGGCCCAGCGAAGGGCGTGTGGGCCCCGGGGCCCTGGCCCTGGGGGTCTGCGGCCCCCAGCCCCGGCTGGGGGGCGGTCTGGGGCCGCAGGTGCGCCACGTAGGGCGCGAACCGCTCCGCAGCGGCCAGCGGCGCCGGTCCCACCCCCGGCCCCACGCCCGCCACACCGCTGGCCGCGGCAAAGTAGGAGAGGCTGGCGGTGGTGGGCCGCGGGCGCCGCCCCAGCCCCGCCGGGTGCGGGTGCGGAGGCGACCCGGGCCTCCCGCCCCCGTGCACCCCCGCCCCCGCCCCCGGCCCGGCCGCTGGGCCCTGGCCGGACCCGAACCCGAGGCCCAGGCCCCGCGTGGGGCTGGGGCTGCGGCGTGAGCTGTGCCCCCGCGCGGTGGCGGCTGGGAAGGGCCCCCCGGGCGTCGGGCTGCGCGTGGGCAGCAGCAGCGCGTGCAGGTGGGGGTCGGCCAGGCGCATGGCGGCGGTGGCGAAGGCCAGGACCACCTGGGCCTGGGCGGGGTCGGGCAGGGCCAGGGGGGCGGAGGGGGGGGCGGGGGCGGGGGCGGCGGCGGCGGGGGCGGGGGCGGGCTCGGCAGCCGGGGTGGTGTCGCTCGCGCTGGGCCCCGGGGCGTCGGGCATGGGGGGCAGCGGGGGCGGGGGCGGGGGGGAGGAGGGGGCGGCGGGGGTTGAGGCGGGGAGCGGGGCGGAGGCGCCGGGGGATGGGGAGCGGGCGGGGGATGGCGAGCGGGCGGGGGACTGGGCGCGGGCCGGGGAGGAGGCGCGGGCGGGGCTGCCCGGTCCTGGAGATGCCTCCCCTGCCCCTGCCCCCGTGCCTTCCGCTGCCGCTGACGCCTCCACGGCCTCCGCCCCTTCCCCTGCCTCCCCTTCCACCTCCCCGCCCCCCGAGCGTCGGGCCTGGGAAAGCCGCCCCGGGCTGCCCCGGGCGCTGCCCGGCCCCGACCCCGGCCCCAGCAGCCCCGGGGGCAGCGCGGGGCCGGGGGAGTCCAGAGAGCGGCCGGGCAGCAGCGGCAGGGGGGGCGGGGGCAGCAGCGCGGGCGGGGGCCGGGGGGTGGCGGGGTGCGAGGCCAGGGAGGACTGCGCCGAGGGGGGCACGCGGGGGGAGCGGGGCGTGCGGCCGCCGGCGGGGCCGCGGGTGCCCGCCCCCGCCCCTGCCCCCTCAGGGCTGGGCCCCTCACCAGTGTCCTGCCCCGCCCGAGCGCCCGCAGCTGCGGTAGCCAAGCCGCCGCGACGGGGTATGGCGGCGGGAGAAGGCAGGCCCCCGTTGGCCCCATGCGGGTCCAGGCCCAGTGAGAGTCCAAGGGACAGGCCCAAGCCCAGCTCTGGTGGGGAGCCCACGAGGCCCAGGCCGGGGCCCGCGCTGGTCCCCGCAGCGGCCGAGGCGGCTCCAGGTGCCGCTGCCGCCAGCCAGCCGGGGTGCGGCCACATGCCCGCCCCCCAGCCCCCCGCGCCCTCCCCCTCCGGGTCAGCCCCCTCGGGGCCCTGCTGCCCCTGGCCGTGCCCCTCGCCTCCCCACTCCTCGCCCCCCTGCCCCTGCCCCTCCTCCGGCTCCTGCCCCTGCCCCCACCCCGCCGCCGCCAGCACGGCCGCCGCCGCCTGCGCCGCCCCCGCACTGGTGGCCACCAGCACCGCCTCCTGCTCGGCCAGGTAGCGGGCGGCCTGGGGGGGGGGGGCAGGGGGGATGCGGGGAGTGGGCTCGGGGGAGGGTGCGTGCAGGGCAGCGGCAGGGGCTGGTTGCCGAGCTTCATACCCTGCGCTCGAGACACCAAAGTTCGGGTGCTGCCCACCACCACCACACGCACATCCCGCCGACGGGTCTCCCCCCCCCCACCAGGTCGTGCAGGTGCTCCTGGTAGGCCAGCACGGGGGGGGCCTCCCCGCCCCTGCCCCGGGGGTCGGGCCCCAGCAGCGCCTCTGCGGCCAGGGGGCGGAGGGGCAGCGGCACGAACACACCCCGCTGCGGGGAGGGGGAGGAATGGGGGGGGCAAGAGGGTGACAGGGGACACGGTGAGCTGTAGGTGAGCATGTGGGGTTAAGGGCGAGGCAGTGGGTGGTCTCACGTAGCTCACTGCATCCAGTACCGGTCCGTCCAAGTCTCCTACGTGTCAAAGCACTCAGCGCCGCCCCTGCCTCTGCTCCGCGTTTCCCCCCCGCACCCCCCTGAGCTCGCCCCCCCCCTCCCCTTGCCCCACCCACCGCCACTGCCTCCGGGGGGGGGGCGGCCAGGCTGGCGGCACGGGCTGAGGCCAGGCGCTCGCGGCGCACCTCCTCCCGCGCGCGCCGCCACTGGGCCAAGGTTTCGGGGTCGGGGCCCGCATCGGGCCCGCCGTGGGCCCCGCCCTGGGCCCCGGCCCCGGGCCCGGCGTGGGGCCGCGCGGAGGCGGCTCTGAAGTACTGCGCCAGGGGGGACTGCACGCCTGGGGGGGCACAGGGGGGTTGGGGGGAAGGGCGGGGGGTGGGGGTGAGGGGGGAAGCCGGTGAGAAGCGAGGAGGGTGGCGCAAGGGGTGTGTGGGACACACGCGGAAACTCGTGGAAGCGCACAAACGAGACCTGCACAGACCCTCGCCCCCTCCCCCGAGCTCCTCTACTCCTGCGACAACGCCCCCCTCCTCCCCTGCTCAGCCTGCCTCCCAACCCATCCCCTGTGACCCCACCCGAGTAGTCTGGGCGGGCGTGCTGCGGCAGTCGGAAGGGCGCGTGCGGGCGCCTCAGGGGCGGGGGGGCGGACAGGTCGAGGCGGGAGGCGGCTTCGAAGCGGAGGGGCGCGTACACGGGGATGCGGCGGGGCTCGCGGGGGGGCGGGGGCGGGGGTGGAGGGGGCGGAGGGGCGGGGGCGCGGGGCTCGGGTGCGGGCGGCGGCGGCGCGGGGGCCGGCGCGGGCAGGGGCGCGGGGGTGAGGTCGAGGCGGGGCACGGAGGGCGGTCGGGAGGAGAGGGGGTTGGGCGGCGGGGCGGGGGGCAGCGGCAGGGGCGCGGGCGGCTTGTACCCGAACCTCTTGAGCAGCCGGGAGAAGGTGCCGTCCCGCGCCTCCAGCTCCTGTACGCCCATCAGCAGGTCCTGGGGGGGAGGTGGAGGGGGGCGCAGGAAGGGGGGGAGGGGTAAGTGCAGGGAGGTTAGCTTCAGGGGCGGTTGGCACCCCAGCTTAGCTGGAGCACGTGGGGTCATCGGTCTCGCGACTGCGGCTGTGGCCTAGTAGGGAGCCTCCCCCGCCACCCTCCGATCCTCAGCGGCTGTGCCCGCAACCGCACCGACCCGGGCTCCTGAAAGGGTGCGCCGCGGTGCTCCATCCCCGAGCCCCTCCAGGCCCTCTGGCCGCCAGCCTCCCACCCCACCCCCCACCCCCCCACCCCACCTCGAGCAGTCGCGCGTACTCGACCGCCTCCACGCCCTCCGCCCACATGTCGGCCAGCTGGGGGGGGGGGGGGGTTGCAGGGGAATGAGGGGCTCAAGTATCACTCGGGTCATGCAAGCAGACAGGCCTGGAGGGTAACATGGCTTAGGAGGCTCGCGCAGGGGCTGTAGCACCCCAACATAGATCCCCCTCCCCCTCGGGGCTGCAGGACCGAATCTAAACCATGGACCTCCCCTCCCCCCTGCCCTTCCTCCCCCCCCCCCCCCACCTCGAACATTGCGTCGAAGAAGTTCGTGAAGTCCATGTACGGCAGTCCCTTGTTGTCGTCCAGCCAGTCCTCGGTGGGGTCGTAGCCGGGGTCGGGGGGGAGGCCGTAGCGGGGGAGCAGCGCCTGGGGGGGGGGAAGGGAGGGGGAGTTAGGGGTGAGGCAGGGGTCGGGGGGGGGGGGGTTAATGGGGAGTATGCATGCTTGCCCAGCCCTGCGCTGCCCCTGTCCGCCCCCCACCCCCACCACCCCCACCATTACTACCCACCAGGGTAATGGCCACCACCTGCAGCGGGGGCGGAGGCAGGGCGGGGGGGAGGGGGGAGGCAGGGGCAGGGGGGGACAGGGGGTTGAGGCAGGGATGAACGGGGAGGAGGGGCATCAGCTGCACTGGGCTCGCCCCAGCTCGCCCTCCCACGACATCACTTTCTGCTCTCATGTTTTCCGCCCGACCCATCCTCACAGACCCATTACCATTGGGCACCACACCACACAGGCATACACCAACATGCCGCACGTCGACCCCCTCCCCAAAGCCCCCGCCCCCTCCCGCTCCCCCCACCATGGCCGAGTAGATGGGTCGGTCCAGGGCCGCCATGGTGACTTCCCGACTGGGGCCGGGGCCGGGGCCGGGGCTGGAGCGCCCGCTGGGACCCGGGCCGGGGCCAGCGGAGGGCCCCGCGTCCTGGGCGGGCGAGGGGCCCGGCGCCGGCGCTGGCCCCGGCCCCGCAGCGGGCGGAGCGGCTGCCGAGGCGGGGGCGGGCGAGGCCGCGCGCGAGGGCCCCTGCGCCCCGCCCGCCTCCGCAAAGGTGACCCCCGCCCGGGGGGAGGCGGGGCTGCGGGGCCGGGAGCCCTCAGTGGCGAGTATGCCCCGGGGCGTGGGCGGCCGCTCGCCGCCGCCCAGGGGGGGCGGGGTGCCGGGGCGGTCCTGCGCCCCGGGGGCCCCCCCTGCGCCCTCCGCCGCCGCCCCTCCCCCGCCCTCCGCCCCCTCCTCCCCCGGTTCCGAGGGGGGCGGCGTCAGCGGCCCCACCGTGAGCACCCCCTGCTGCGCCTTGGGCAGCCAGCGCCACCAGCGGCGCACGCAGTCCACCAGGCGGGGGTGCGTGCGGTTGGCGTGGCGGGCGGACATGAGGTCCGGGGTGTAGAAGGTGGCGTTGCCCTGGGGGGGGGGGGGGGCGGGGTGGAGTGGAAGCGGGGGCGTTGGACGAGGGTGTGAGGATGCGAGGCCCCAGGAGGTCCACCCGCCCTGCCCCGCAGCCCCGAGCCGTGTGAGCTGTTGAAGTACGTTCTTCCACCCACCGCCCCATACCTCCGCAATCGCTCCTTACTGCTCGTGATTACCTCGCAACCCCCCCTGCTGCCCCCCCCACACACACCTGCTTGACGTAGTTGATGGCGGCCAGGTCCCGGGGCGCCGCCACCACCAGAGCCACACCCAGCTGCCCGCGGGCGGCCTGGGGGGGGGGAAGGGGGGGAGGGGGGGGAGATGTTGGGGAGGAACGAGGGAGGGCCCGGGTCGGGCGGGAGGACGGCGCCTCTCCTTGCGCCGCCGGGCTCGCCCCCACCTCGCCACGGCCCCAGGGGCGGCATCACCGGGGGCACCGCACAGCTGGGGTCACCAGCTCTGCCGGGCCCCTGGCCACCTGGCCCACTGCCCCTCCCCCATGGACTCCCCGCCCCAGAGCCCACACTGGCGGCCGCCCAGGCCCCGGGACTCGGCCCAGGCCCCCTCTTCCTCGGTCTCTGCTCCCCCCCTCCTCCTCGGGCTTTGCCCCAGGTGAGCGACCGCGAGGAGTATCACTCAGGTGGTGCTCGAGGCTCCGGCGCCTCAGGGGTGGCCGGCTGACAGGCGGCTCCCTGCCCCCGGCCAGACGCCGTGCTCCCTGGTCCGGGGCCCGTTCTCTCTTGCAGGCCCCAGCTGTTCCCGCGCTGCCTAGGCCTCCCCCTCCCCCTCTGCCTACCCCCCCCACCTGCCGCAGCGCCAGGGCGTTCTCGGCGCTGAAGTCCGCCATGTCCTGTTGAGCCAGGCGGGCCACCCTGGGGCGGCGGGCGAGGGCGGCGGGGGCAGGGGCACGGGCGCGGGAGGGCTGGGCGTGCGGGGCGGCACGAGAAGGCGGGGATGGCGGGACGGCCCCGGCTTTGGTAAGGGGGTTGTTGCAACCCGCGATACCGGTTTTAGGCGTCCAGGGGGATAGCTTCTGCGGGCGGAGCGTGCCGCAGAGGCGCTGGGCGCAGGGGTGCGATGGGGGGAAGGGGGGACGTCGCACCTGGAGGCAGCACGCATGATATTGACCGTCCTCCTCCATTTTCCGCGTGCAACGTTCACCAGGGCGGCCCCCAGTCCACGCTTGGGCGGCTCCTCAAGTCCAGCAGCCACCTCCTTTGTGCGCTGCTCTGCGGACTCGGCGCTGTCCGCGGCATCCTCGCCCGTTGGCTCCACGGGCGCGTCCTCTTCGTCTCCATGATCCACCATCAGGCTTCTGGGCCTGTACTAAGCGTTATCAACCCACATGGATGTTTCAGGAGTGGCCCACGACGTAAACGCAATGTCGCCGTTTCTACCGACGCAAACTATAAGTCGGTCCTTCGGTATTGTGCAGATGGAAGTGGTATAGCGTTCTTATCTACAGGTATGGGCCTTGCATCGACCGGAACGAAGCGTGCCATCGACGGTACTCTCTAAGTCCAGCGCTGGACTTGAGCTCGGAGCTGCTGTGCTTGTGACAGGGTGGGGTGGCTTCGATTCAAATTGCCACACGCGTGCCGCAGCTGCTACAGGGGCGTGGGACATTGGCGCGGCAACGTACAGCGACGAAACGGCCCCAACATCAGGCAACACGCGCTAATTCTGCGTGATGAGATGAAGGCAAGGCATCGCTTTTCGTGGGGAGACGTCGCTTCTGGACTTGCCACTCTTTCACACGGTTTCGCGGGACACGGCGATGGCACGCACCGCCTTGGCACCACCTCCCGGTCGGCGCGGGGAGCCGTCCACGCCCCGGTCCACGCCCTCCCACCTCACCTAACACCGCTGTGTGCACGCTTCCATCGGCCCGCGTTCCCTACCTAACAGCACCTACTTTTCAAGCCCCGGTGGGCAAGCCTCGATGCCCCGACCCCGTCCTGTCCCCGTCAGCTGGTGTACCCCTCTCAGCACCCCGCACACCGCACCCCACACTCCGCAGCCCGCAGCCCACACCCGTCAGCCCATGCCGTGGCTTGTCCACGACAGGTTTGGCGCTTGCATGTTTGCGCTTTGCGGGGATATGGAGGGTGGCCTGCGGCCTTGCAGGCGTCTCACCTGCAACTGCCTCGGCCGTATGCTGCAGGGCCGCCACAGGTCTGCGTAGTCCGCTTCGTTGATGTCTTCTACTCATGCTTGGAGAATGGAGATTGACACGTTGGGTGCGCTGGCTGGTGCACGGGGACAGTGCTGACTGTTACGTGGCACGCATGTGGGGCTAGTGGGGCAAGCTGCGCCAGGAGGCCTCCTGCGCCTCCTGAGCTGCGCGGGCAGAGCGAACGGCGCGAGCCGTTGCGACCGCTTCAGATAGAGCTGGCTCCGAGCGGGGTTCAGGGGCGGCCGGGCGGGGAGCTGAGCTAGAGCGACCCTCACCGGAGCTGGTCCCTGCAGGGACGAGGTGGAGCACGGACGGCCTGTGCAGGAATAGAGCGAAGTGCATCCCGCTTCCGCACTTCTGCCACCGGCCAGGGCCTCGAAGTGCAGGGCCCTTCCCACTGGCTGGCGTGAGACAGCAATGCTAGCTGATGCCAGGGGTCCCACTGCCGTGGCAGCCATCACCCCCTCGCTGACCTACCAGGTCCAGCCAGGGCCAGGGCCCGCTAGACCGGTCAAGTCGGACCGCACAGCACCCTGTCGGACCCCGTGTCATGCCTCGGGGTCTTGGACAGGATACTCTTGGGTGAAAGGGACAGGGGGAGAGCTAGCGGACAGGGCGAGGTGAGCACAGGCCTGCCAAGGAGCGAGGATGCGATGGTTACAGCAGGAACCGCCTCCAGAAGGGGAGGGGTTGAGCGAGAGCGCCACCTACTGGGTGTGCCACCTGCACACCGACACCCACGCAACGTGACTGACTTTCGGTCGTCACACCACGTTGCTAGGGTCGGGCCCGTAGAGCCCCCCTCAGTACTATTCCACTAATTCCGCTGTGCCTTTAATCATCGTCAATCAAGGCCAGGACGCCTGGGGGCTCCTGCACAGTCAATCTGCCACCTGAGACTCGCAGGAAAGGGTGGTCCGCCGGTATTGTCTCCCAGCCACTTGGTGGCCTGAGCGCAGCAAAAGAGTGAAGCGCTCCCCAAAACTCAGCTGACACCAACACACGTCCACGGTTCAGCACCCCGAGGCGATTCCCATTCTCCCTTGTCGCGTATAGATATCGGCGTCCCTTCTCCATGGCTGTCGTGGCTGCAAGACACACCACATCCCACACTCTCTGGTCAACTCCCTCCGTTGGTCGAGCCAGCCAAAGATTGAACCGGCGAAGTGGCCAGGTCCATGGCATGCCCTGCTCGCCCCCTAGACACGCGCACATCTCATCAACCAGGCCCTCAGCCAAGTAGCATTTCCAAAAGTGGTGCAATCTGTCCCCTCCGTGCATCGCAATCTCACATGGGCACGTGGCCGTTCCTTCATGTGCCGAAAAGCCAGTAAAGCCGTTGAGCGCCAAGCGCCAGAAAGCTTCCTTCCACACGTTCTCCCAGCGCAGGGCCCACAGCCTGCGCAAGGTGGCTTGTAGGTCCAACAGGTCTGACTCGTCCCCTACCCCACCACTCAGCGCCTCTGCCACAAAATTCAAATACTTGCCTTTCACATACTCAAAAGCGGGCTCCATCTGCAGGACCGTGGACAAGCTCACCGACAGCCTAGCCGCTGACACAAGCGTCTGTCCGATCCGCCAACCTATGCATCCCAAGAGTTCTTTCCATGCCTCCTCCTCTGGGCAGGCCAAGTCCGGGTTCTCTTCCACCTCCGTTGCTGCTTGCACCCACGGTACGGGAATATGGCCCATCAAGCTATCGATCCTCCCTAGGAGCGCAGGGCCATTGCGTAGCGCTGCGGGTAGAGACTCATACCCCCCTCGTCCCCACAGACCAACTACGATGTTCTCTTTCACCTTCCTTGAGCACTCGCTCCTAGCCATCGGTGGCAGCCTGCCCCGAGCGAGGCCGGGCAGGCGGAGCACCCTGCAAGGCAGCCAGGCTCCGGTCCATGCGGCAAGCAGTACCAGTGCGGCGTTGAGGACAGGGCGGCCGGGGGCAGGCAGCTCTGGCCGGGGGGTGACGTGGCCGAAGAGGCAGGGGGGGGGGCAGGGTAGTATATGCCTGGCAAAGGTGCTTCGATCAGGCTCCGGCACGTGCTGAAGTTCATCGCTCAGTAACCCCAGGAAGGCGGTATGAGCCGGGGGGCGGGAAAGGAGCCAATTTGGTGGGGCCGGGGCTCAGGGGCAGAGCCCGGTTAGGTTGACACCACTGGCCTGAGAGGCTTTGAGTCTTGCGGGGGGGGCTCGGAGCCTTGCGGGGCAGATTCAAACAAGGATGCAGTGTAAGCGGGTGCGCGCAAGCACGGTCTGAGGAGGTTGGAGGGTGGAAGGGGCAGGACACGGGACCAGGGGGGGGTTAGGTCCTCCTCAGACATACATCATGCCTCGTCTGTACAGAGCTTGCCGAGAGGATCCCAAATCCGCTTTCAGAAACAACAACGAAGGTTTTATTGCAAAGTTATGGGGGCCCAAAGTTCTCGGTCGGTCGTCGGTCGGGGGGGTGGTGGGACTTTGGGAGGCTGTGTGGCGGGACTTTGTCACCGCGGCGTAGAGCACCGCCCAGCATCATCCCGCACGCCCTGAGCATGCAGCATGGCAAGAACTTATGGTGGCAAGTCACTGGTACCCTTCCAGCGGTGTTAGGGAGTCGGGACCGGTGGGACATGTCGGCATGCCGGGCCCCGGGCACACACGCGGCCACCCAAAGGCGTCTCCCAGGTGCTCCCGGAAGCCCGCCTTCCATTCCCGCGCCTCAGATCGCACAGTACTAGCAAACTAAAGCCCTGACATCGCCCCTCGGTGCCGAGCCGTTGGTCAATTGATGGGTTGGGGTCCGTGGCATGTTGATGGTACCCGACCAACGTGGGCCACCGGGAGTGCTGTGCGCGCCCACGGATAGAGCACACGGTCAGCAGTCCAGCGAAACGCAAAAGGCATAAAATGTAGTACTTACAGGCCTTGTACGACAGTGTCGTACACTGTACGGGTCGGTCGGTCGTCGGTCCCGGGGGGTCGGGGGACTTCGGGGCATGATATCGGGCAACTTAGTTTGTACCCCCCCCCTGACGGGACGCCGCCGGGGCAGGGCAGCAGGCAGGGCGTCTAGACGGGGCCAGCAGCTGAGCCCGGTACGGGTCATTGCGGTGGCAGTGCTTGTAGGCAGCCGCCCCACCTCTCTTGCAAGCTCCAGGGGCATGGCTATCTAGCACTACAACACTACACGTGGACGATGTTGATCGGATACCGGTAGACTTACATGACTGTTCTCGCCTGCCAAAGATTGACCGCCGCCCACTGCCCCAATCTCCTCTCTAACCTGGCTGGCTAATTGGGTAGGCCCCCCACACGTGCCTTACGACATGGCACGGCATGGCAAGCCAGTCAGCAACCCCTAGCCAGAGTAGCCCCGCCTGGCCACCCTTCGAGCCCGACCTACCCCCCACCCCCTGGCGGCTAACCCCTGGCGGCTAACCCCTGGCGGCGCTGCCTACGTGCCCTCTCTTGCAGTCGGTCTGTCTGGTACGACAGCCCTCGACAGCCGAAGTGTGACCCCCACCGTCCGTACCCCAGAGGCGTTGCTTCTACTATTGACGCGTTACAGGGCTGCGGCCGGCGGGCAGCAGAACTGCCGGCCCCGGCTCCGAGGCCTAACCGAGCTGGGCTGGGACTGACACTGGCAGGTAGGGCTGTGTCTCACCGCTGGGGCTCGCCACCCCTGGCCTTCAAGCGACCTAGGGTACATGCCACACATGTCTATCGCGCTGATCTCTACTTGCCTCAAGACGAAGCACCATTCACGCGGCCAGCCAGCGCGAAAACAGGTTTCCCTTGATGGCGGGCGGTCGGACCCATTCCACGTCCACGAACTGGCTCCTTCAGGCTCTACCTCGTCCGAATCGCTTTAACTAAGTGGTTAGGATACACTAGCGCTAAACCGGTCGAAGGAAGACATAACGTGCACATCCGCGAGCATGCATGTGTCTGGGGCGACCGGACCCTCGAGCTTGGCCTACGCGGCAACAATGACACATTGAATTGACAATGCGCTAGGTTGGGCCTGGGAAAGTGATCACAGAGAGTTGCGTACCCCGGCATTTCGACTCGCGACGGACGGCTGCCTTAGGTACACGTGCTTCTAGCCTGCATCAAAGTTTAACGAGCGAGTAGTCCTGAAACCGACTGCGGCCCGGGGCAGCTGGAACGTCCTGTGAGAGGCAGCCCGAGCTGCTGTGGACGCCCATACGCAAACAGTACCCAATCTGAAATGAGCTAACATCAGGCGCGCGGCAATGGGGGTGTCCAGCGCCGGGCCCCATGAACCTGGGGATGGCGGAGACACTAAGGACCCGCCGCCAGCGCTCGCGCCCGGCAACGGCGGGTTGGAAGGCGAGCTCGCGACAGTGCTGGACGACGCGGGCGGCCTGGAGGGGGCGTACGCACTCCGCGAGCAGCAGCTCTCCCGCCTGCCGCCCGGCGCAAGGCTGCACGGGGGCGGGCCGGGGGCGGCGGGGCCGTTCGATGCGCCGCCGCCGCTGCGCATCTCGCGCTCCGTCGAGCGCGCCACCCCCGGCCGGGGCGGCCGGGCGGGTCCGCGGGGCGCCGAGGGCGGCAGCGAGGGCGCTGCGCCCGACTCGCCCCGCTCCCGCGCCACGCACGACAGCACGCACTTCAACATCCGCGGCCACCTTGAGGGGGGGTGGGCGGGCTTCCTGGAGGCCATACGGCCGCAGGAGTACGCGGTGAGGGCAGGAGGGGGTGAGGGGGGGGGCGTGAGGCGGAGGCAGGGGGGGGGTTGAGGCGCGCGAGGAGGAGAGGCGGCGCCGTTGGGTGCCCGCCTGTGGCCGATCAGGGCGGGCGGCGGAGGCGGTTGGACCGGGTGGCGTCATCACTAGGGTCGGTAGAGGGGAGGGGGCTCTGGGGGCAGGGAGGCTCAAGCACACAGGTCAGCGGGGCAGGGGTGCAGCTCGAAGCGGCGGCCTCCGGGGTGTAGTGGCGTGCCAGGGCGGGGTGGAGGGTGGAGGGCCGTGGCCGGCGGGGGCGCCCTGCCAGGCAGGCAGCGAGTGGGGGGCAGAGAGGCAAGGGACGTGGCTAGGGGCGGCCGGGGTGACAGCGCTGAGGCGCGCCCCAGCGGTGCCGGGCGGCGGAGGTGCAGGGGGGGCCAACGGCCAAGAAGGTCCGTGTCAAGGGGACCGTAGAGGGAGCAGGCGAGGAGAGGACAGGGAGAGACCAGGGAGGGGTTGGGGACGGGGCCGGTGTACGGTTCCGTGGATGTGGGTTAGTGCGGGGCGCGGAGCGGGGTGCAGCTGTGGAGCTGTGTGTATGTGGGAAACCGTGTGTGTGGCAGCTAGGGTTTGTGGGTTTGGGAACCTCTCACCGGGGCGGCGGTGTCGTGCGGGGCCCTAGGGCTGGCGGGCGGGTGCAGGGGCGGGCGCTGGCATCCTTGGGCCGGCTGCTGGGTCCGAGCGCTCGGCAGAGGCACCGGGGGAGTGCTCCTGCCCGCACTCGGGCCCAGACCGCCTGGGTCAGGGTCCAGATCTCCCACGGTCTGCATGAGCCCTGCCTCCCCCGTACCCCCACCTGCCCCCCCCCCCCCAGGCCGTGACCCGGGACCTGGCGGACCGCTCGCTGCTGCTGCTGCCCAAGGCGCACCCGCTGCGGGTGGCGTGCGTGCGGGTGGCCACCAACAAGCTGTTCGAGTGGTGGGGAGGGGAGGGGGGGAGGGGGGAGGGGGGAGGGGGGAGGGGAGGGGCATGGGAAAGGGGCCTAACCCACAAGGGAGGGTGCAGGAGGCGTCAGCGAGTGGAGTTGGAGCAGGATGTGGGGCATCTGGCAGCAATGCCCCCCCGCCTTCCCCGGGCCCCACCTCTCTCACCCGCGTCCCTCCCTCCCCCCCCCCAGGTTCATGCTGTGCCTCATCCTCGCCAACTGTGTGACCCTGGCCCTCTCCACCAACAAGCCCGGCTTCGACACCACCCCCCTGGGCCGCTCGCTGCGGGTGTGCGAGTATGTGTGGCTGGGCGCCTTCAGCGTGGAGATGGTGGTGCGCATCGCGGCGCTGGGGCTGGTGGGGGCCAAGGGGGCCTACCTGCGGGACGGTGAGCTGGGGGGTGGGGGTGGGATGGGTGGGTGGGGGTGGAGGGGAGTGGGGGGGAGTCGGGGGAGGGAAGGGTCCGAGGGGAAGAAGGATCGCGTATGGAAGGGAGGGTGGGGGCGGCTGTAGAGGGCGGGTGGCAGAAGGGCTGAGGAGGCAGGGTGAGCAGTCTGGGGGACCTCAGCCCCCTCCCTCCCTGACCACCTCTCCTCCCCCTCACACACACCCTCTCCCCCCCCGTCTCCACAGGCTGGAACGTGCTGGACATGATCGTGGTGTGCCTGGGCTACCTGGACCTGGGGGGGCGGGGCAACACCACGGCCATCCGCTGCGTGAGGGTGCTGCGGCCGCTGCGGAGCATCAACAAGGTGCAGGAGATGAAGGTGAGGAGGGCGGATGGATTGCTACCCTCGCCCGGTTCATCCATCCCCCCTCCCCCCTTCCCCTCTTCGCCTTCCCCTCCTTACCCGATACCCCTGTCCCTTACCCCTGCCCCTCCCCCCTACCCCCCCCCCCCCCCTAGTCCCTGGTTGACACCATGCTGGGCTCCGTGCCGCTGCTCCTGGACGTGGCGGTGCTGGCGCTGTTCCACTACCTGCTGTTCGGGGCCATCACCATCAACGTGTTCGCGGGGGCGCTGAGGTACAGGTGAGGGGGGGGGGGAGGGGGGGTTGGGGGGGGAGGGGGGGGGAGGAATGGGGATGGGGGGTAGGAACGTGGATGGGGAGGTTGGCTAGAGCAGATTGGGGTCCAGAGAGGGGCACGGGCGAGGTCAGATACCGCCGCACGCCACCCGCCCCTCAACCGGGCCCCCCCTGCCCCCCCCCCTCCCCCCCCCAGGTGCGGCACGCTGCCCGAGGACTTTCTGTCCGCCCCCCCCTCCTCCGTGGGCGCCAACGCCACCGACGGCTCCCCGCTGCCCCCCGGGCAGTGGCTGCTGAGCTGGGGGGTGGGGGGAGGGGGGTGGGTGGTTGCTGACGAGGACACGGTGTGCAGCGGACCCATGCTGCCGGCGGCCTGGGTGGACGGAGGGTGAGGGGGCGGGGGTGTGGGGTGGAGG
Source organism: Edaphochlamys debaryana (assembly GCA_016858145.1). Classification (NCBI taxonomy): domain Eukaryota; kingdom Viridiplantae; phylum Chlorophyta; class Chlorophyceae; order Chlamydomonadales; genus Edaphochlamys; species Edaphochlamys debaryana. Next base: position 43,435 of record JAEHOE010000207.1, on the reverse strand, counting down.
GGGGCTTGGAGGGGGGGGGGGCTCTGAGTGGGGGTGATGGTGGGAGGCGGCGAGGAGGAAGGGACGGGCGGAGGTCGGGACTCCCGAAGGGAAGGGGTGCCGGCAGCGGGGTACTCGGCCCGTACTGAATCGGCACAGCCCTTGAGCCTCCACCGACGCCCGCTCCCTCCCCCCCCCCCAGCTATGTGTCCGTCATTGCCGCCAACGGCACGGCCGACGGAGGCAGCGGCTTCGGAGTGGCAGGGGGTGCGTGTGTTGAGGGGGGGGAGGGGTAGGGGGGGACAGGGGTCGTGAGCGAAGTGCTGCGAGCGGTGCTGCCGAGATCTTGGGCTAAGGCAGGCCCAGGCCCAGGCCCAAACCAAGGCAAGGCCAGGCCCAGGGCTTGCGTTTCCCAACCACACCCTTCCCATCCCCCCTCCCTCCCCGTTCTCCTCCTTCCCCCTCCCTTCCTCTCCCTTTTGGGCTTTCCAGTCTCCAGGTCGTCAAAGATCACCCTCCCCGCCCCCCCCCCCCAGGTGCCTACAACTTCTCCTCCTGGCCCGACCGCCACCACGGCCCCTCCCTCAACTGCCCCGGCAACGCCTCCGACCCCCACGCGGCCTGGTGCGTGGCCTGGGGCAACCCGGGCGGCGGCTACCGGGACTTCGACAACATCCTGTGGGCCTGGCTCACCATATTCCAGGTGGGTTAGCCAGTGGATGCGGGGTAGGGGCCGGGTTGGGGGTTGCATGGGGCACATGGGGCGGCCAGGGGGGAGTGAGGCCAGGGCATTGGCACGCACTGCTGCTGGGCTCCTCGCCCCTCGTGCGCTCCCTCTTGTCACCCACTACCTTCGCGCCCCCCCCTGCCCCCCTTCCCCCCTCCCCCCCAAGATCATGACCCTCACCGACTGGACCTTCACCATGTACGACTGCATGAACGCCATCAGCCCCGCCGTGTTCCCGCTCTTCTGGGCCATGGTGGGGGGTGGGGTGGGGTGGGGGAAAGGGGGGAGAGAGGTTGGGCTGGGGGGGTGGAGGGGGGAAGGGGGGAGAGAGTTTGGGTTGGGGGGGTGGAGGGGGGAAGGGGGGAGAGAGTTTGGGCTGGGGGGGTGGGGGTATTGGGGCGCATTAGAGGAGCGGGAAGCCGCCGCAGGCCCCGGGAACCTTGGCTGAGAGCTGTCGTGGGGCGCTGCCGTGGGGCGCTGTACCCCCCGGCAACACTGTGCAACCCCTGCCCTCCCCCCCTCCCCCCCCCCAGGTCATCTTCGGCTCCTTCTTCCTCCTCAACCTGGCCCTGGCGGTGCTCTACCTGCAGTTCAGCAAGGACAAGGACGCAAAGAGACAGGCAGGGGGGGGGGAGGGAGGGGGGCGTTACGGTTACACGTTGGCTGTCGGGTCACAACCCGCATGCACAATTCTTATCTGAAGCACTCTCGCCCAGCTCCAAGCACCCCTTCCATCCCCCCCCCCCTCCCCCCCCCCCCCTCCCCCCCAGGAGCGCGCCGAGGCCAAGCGCGAGGCCGCTGAGCGGGAGGTCGCAGAGGCGCTGGAGGCGGAGGCGCGGGCGGAGGCGGAGAGCCACGCGCGGGAGCTGGAGGAGAGCGCGGCGCAGCAGGCGGGGGCGGGGGCGGGGGCGGGGGGGGAGGGCTGGGAGGGGCCCGACCGCCCCTCGCGCCCCTCCCGCCCCTCCCGCCCCTCCGGTGCCCCCCTCCAGCGCTTCCCCGGCCCCGGCAGCCTGCGGCACACCCGGGCCCGCACCCGGGGGCGGTCGCTGGACCGGAGGGGCACGCTCACGGCGGGGGGCCCGGACGCGGGGGCCCAGCAGGCCCACCTGGGCCCCGACGGGCCCAGCCCCGGGCCCCGCGGGGCCCTGTCCCGCGAGGCCGGTTACCTGGAGGTGACGGGGCAGCGGCACGTGCACCTGGTGCCTCAGGGGCTGGATGGGGAGCCGGTGCGCAGGCGAGTGGGGGGGAGGGGGCGGGGGGGAGGGGGGGGGGGAGGGGGGAGGGGGGAGGGGGGAGGGGGGAGGGGGGGGGGGGGAGGGGCGGGTGAGGGGGGGTGAGGGGGGGTGAGGGGGGGTGAGGGGGCGGAGGGGTGACTTTCGTCGAATTGGAGGGGGCGGGGGCGGGGGCGGGTTGGGGGTGCGGGGATGGATGGGTGGGTGAGCGTAACAAAGAACGCAGGGCGCGTGGGCCATCTTAAACAGCCTCTCGGCCCCCTCCTCTTCGAAACTGGAGAGCAGAGCTGGGGCTGGGAGGGCGCGAGCCGTCCTCCGCCTCACTTCCGCCCTCTTTCCCTCTTCCCTTTCTCCCACCACCTACCCTGCCCTCCCCCCCCCTCCCCCCCCAGGGTGTACGAGGTGCCCGAGTACATGCGAATGGCGGTGTACGATGAAAGATGCGACATGGAGGTGAGGGGGGGGGGGCTGGGGTGGAGGGGGCATGGGGGTACTGGGCCTGGCCGCCTCCTAGCCGCCTCTTCATCAGGGGGTGCAGCAGGGGGAGACAGAGCCGCAGCACACCGACAGGACGCATCAACCGCCCTGTCGCCCTCCCCTACCCCCCCTACCCCTCCTTCCCCCCCCCCCCCCCAGGTGGACCTGACCACCCCCCCGGTGCTGCCCCCCGCGGGCGCCTTCGCCAACGTGTACTCCCTGTACGGGGGGGGAGGAGGGGGAGGGGAGTCGGGTCCCCTCACGCCCCGGCCCAGCGGCCTGCCCCCCGCCGCCTCGCTCCGCCCCCGCGGCACCTCTGGGGGGAGCACCTGTGGCCGCCTGCACGTGTCCCCCTCGGGCCACCTGGCGCTGGGCTCGGGGGCCTCGGTCTCCGCCTCGGGGGCCGCAGGGGGGGGCGGGGGCGGGGGCGGGGGCTCGCGCGTGAGCCACGGCGGCAGCGAGGCGGCGGGCGGGGCCGGTGGCGGGGGGCCCCTGGGCGGCGGCAGCCGGCGCTGGCGGCGCGACAAGACGGGGAGCAAGGTGGCGGCGGTGCGGCGAACCAAGCTGGGCGGCAGGGTGGCGCCGCCGACGGCCCGGGAGGCGCTCGAGGTGGGGGGTCGCAGCCAGGGCTGGTGTGTGTGTGGGGGGGGGGAGGTGGATCTGGGAGTCGGGACATGGGCAAGAGGTGGCTCGGGCGCCTCGTATCTCCGCCCTCAGTTCTACGGAACAGTTTGGCACACAGCGACTGCCGCCCGGGGGATCTGGGTGGGAGTGAGGTGGAGTCGGAAGATCGATGGGCAGGACGTGGCTGGGTTGACTGCCTCCGACCTCATCGCTGCCTGCCGTCCTCATCTTTCCTGCTACCCCCTCGCCCCCACCCCCCCACCCCACCCCCAGGGCCTGGCCGAGGAGGAGGGCGAGGGCGGCTCCTCCTCCCGCGCCTCCTCCCCCGGCCGCAGCCGCAGCCGCAGCCGCAGCCGCGGCTCCCACTCTGACTGGCGCAGCGACTTGAGCGGCTTCCGCATCGGCAACAGCGGGGACCTGAGCAGCAGCAGCAGCAGCAGGTGGGGGAGGGGGGACGGGGGTTCTCGGGGAGGCCCTGAAACCCTGCCCTCCCCACACACACACAGCGCTGCTGGACCCCACTCACACCCCGCCTCGTCCCGTGCTTTGCCCGCAGCTCCGAAGGCAGCACCCGCCACCACCACCGCCACCACCACCGCCACCACCACCACCAACAACAACAGGACCCCCACCGCGACCCCGCCCGGCCCAGCGAGAACGGCCACGCCCACCCCCCCGGCGCTCGGGCCATGCGACCCAGCCGCTCCGCCGTCACCCGCAAGCCCTCCAGCGCCGCACTGGGGGCCGGCGGGGGCGGGGGCGGGGGCGGGGGCACCGACCCGGCCCCGGCCCTGGGCCCCCGCCCCTCCCGCCCCGTGGACCGACTGAGGGACAGCCTGGCCCTCCTGGTCAGACGGGGGGGCGGGGGCGGGGCAGGGGGCGGGGGCGGGGGCGGGGGGGCGCCTACGCCTGTGGCGGGGCCGAGCCGCGTGGGCCGCTCGCGCTGGCGGCTGGGGTCCGCCCGGCGCCTGGGCTCGGCCCGGAGCGCCCCCTCAGCCTTGGCCGCAGCTTTCATCACTGCCCCCGCCACCACCGCCCCTGCCACCACTGCCACTTCCGGCGGCCTGCCCCCCCTCCCGGAGGTGCGGCTGCGGGGGGCGGCGTCCCCGGCCGACCCCGCCGGCACGGACCCCGGCGCCAAGGCCCCGGCGGCGGCGGCGGCGGCGCCCATCAACGCCTTCGCCCACCCCGCCGCCTCGCCCGACACGCCCCCCTGCAAGGCAGGGAAGGACGCGGCCGCCGAGCTCTCCAGCGGCGAGGGCGAGGCTGCGGGCCCCAAGGAGGGCCTCACTCTCGGCCCCAAGGAGGGCGCCTGCGAGCCCGGCAGCCGCTGCAGCACCGGGGGGGGGGGCAAGGGCGGCAGCTGCAGCGACAGCGGCAGCGGGGGCCGCAGCGGCAAGGGCGCCCCAGGGGGAGGGGGCGGACGGGGCGGGGGCGGGGGCGGGGGCTTCCACTCCAAGCTGCTGCGCGCCTGCTGCGGGCCGCTGGGCGGCCGCCGGCGCCGGCCCCGCTACGAGGCCGACCGGCGCTTCTCGGCCGCCCGCAACTGGGCCTTCTGGATCGCCGAGGACTGGCGCCTGGAGGCACTGAGCCTGGTGGGGCAGGGGGGGGGGGGACTGAGGGGACTGGAAGGGGGAGGGAATGTGGAAGGGGGGGAGAGGAGCGCGCGGCGAGCGAGGCAAGGGGAGGGGAGGCGGTGCATAGGGAAGGCATGGTGGCCCTGAAGAGGGGGTGGGTGGTTCGCCTGGCTGCCCGCTCGCACCCCCCCTCCCTACTGCCCCCCCTCCCCCCTCAGACCATGGTTATCATCAATGCAATCATTATGGCGCTGCAGTGGTGAGGGGGGGAGGCGGGTAGGGGGGGCGGGGGGGGAGAGGGGGGGGAGGGATATGCGGTTAGGGGTCGGGGGCGGCTGCCGCAGCGCAAGCGCGGGCCAGACTGGGGCGCTTTGGGTTCCCGGCCGTGCAGCCTCGACGCCCTCTCCCCTCTTGCCTCGCAAATCCCCCTGCCTCACACAACGCCCCCCCCCCCCCTCATCAAGCCCTCGACCCCTCGGCCGTGTGTGCCTCAACAAGCGACCCTGGCGCACGCACCGTGATCCGCACAGCAACACTCTTCCCCCCCACCCCCCCACCCTCACACCAGGTACAACATGCCCCGGGCGCTGGACAAGTTCAACGACTACGCCAACTACGGCTTCACGCTCTATTTCCTGATCGAGATGGTGGGGGGCGGGTGTGTGGGGGGGGGGAGTTGTGTGGAGGGGGTCCTGATCGAGATGGTGGGGGGCGGGTGTGTGTGTGGGGGAGTTGTGTGGAGGGGGTCCTGATCGAGATGGTGGGGGGCGGGTGTGTGGGGGGGGTTGTGTGGAGGTGGGCAGGTGGGCAGGTGGGCAGGGGGCAGGGGGGTGGCGCAGTCCGGCGCAGTGCCCCTAAGCAGGCAGGCGAGCCGTGAGCGCGGTCACCGGTGCCGGCCCCTCTCCTCGGCACCAGCTCCTGAGTGGGTCCACCCCGCCTCCAGCTATTAACCGCCACCCCCCTGCCCCTCCTCCCCCCCTCCCAGCTGATCAAGCTGTTTGGGCTGGGCCCGCGCTACTTCGACAGTGGCATGAACATACTGGACATGGGTGGGGCAGGGGCAGCGGCAGGCGGCCCCAGGGGCTGGGGCGGACGGGCTTGGGTGGGCGCGTGGATTCAGCTGGTATTTCAGGGGTATCCCGGTCCTCAGGGTCATACAGTTAGGGGAAGAGGCGGAGCCGCATGTGGCCACCACGACTTGCCAGCACACCAGCCCAACGCCTCCATCCCCCCGCCCCCCTGTCCCCCTCCCCCAGTGGTGACCCTGGCTTCGTGCGCCGAGTTCGCGGTGCAGATGACCCCCGGCATCGAGAACCGACTGGGCAACACGCTCTCCGTGCTGCGCGTCTTCAGGTGCGGGCCGGGCCGGGTGGCGGGGGAGGGGGCGCAGGAGGCTGCTGCGAGTCCTCGCACTGACCGTCCACGGTACTTGCCCGGTCTCCCCGGCCGCCCTGCCCGTCCTTGTGCACAAACGGATCCAGCACCTAGCCCCTCACCCCAATCCCAACCCCCCCTCCCCAGGCTGCTGCGCCTGTTCCGCCTGGCCAAGCGCTGGGAGTCCCTCTTCGCCATCGCCGCCACCCTGCTCATGTCCGTGCGGCAGACCGTGTACCTCACACTGCTGCTGCTGTGAGGCGGAGGGGCAGGGGGAGGATGGGATGAGGTCGGACAAGTGCGGAAGAGTGACGCACCTGGGGCAAATGTAATTGTCCCCCCTCTCAACCCCATCCAACCTCTCCCCTTTCCCCCTGCCTCCTCCCTCCCCCCTTTCCCCCCCCCCTCCAGCCTCTTCATGTTTGTGTTTGCGCTGCTGGGCATGCAGCTGTTCGGATACCGCATGGGCTTCTGCGACGCAGCCGAGGGGGCTGCGGCGCTGTGCCCCGCCTGCTACGGGTCGGGCGCGGAGCAGTACTGCCCGGCGCCGGGGGACGTGACGCAGTGCCCCGCGCACTGGGACTGCTACGTGCAGGTGGGGGGAGGGGAGGGGGGGGAGGGGAGGGGAAGGAAGAGGGGTCTCAGTCGGGGGTTGAAGGGCTGTGGTGAGTTCTGGTGGCTCGGGAGGCTTGATTGCGCAAGGTGTCCATGGGTGCAGTCGCTCTCGCACTGGCCGAGCGGGGACGCTCATCTGCCCTTGTCTCCCCCCCCCCGCCCCCGCAGTGCCCCTGGTTCCAGACGGGCTGGTGGCTGCCCGCGGATGGCTCCCCCTACAACAACGGGGTGCGTCCTGGGTGTGTGGGGGGGTGAACGGCTCTCGGGCTGGCAGCACTCCGATCCGGGCTTTGCAGCTAGGCTCCGAAAGCTGAGGCATGGACCTGCCAGCTCGCCACTATTTCAGCTCTCACCCATTCCAGCTACCACCCACCTAAACCATGAAAACCACCCAATCACCTGCTCAAGGATCTCCCGCCCTCCCCTTGCCCCCCCCCCCCCCCAGGCTACCTGCGAGGCCTTCCCCCGCTTCCAGCAGGCGCCCATGAACGCCTCCTTCGTGCCGCTGCAGCTGGGCTGGGCGCTCATCGCCTTCCTGGCCAACGCCTCCAGCCCCGCACTGGCGGTGGTGTTCAACGCCACAGTCACCGCCTTCCTGCCGACAGCCGCCGCCAATCCCCCTGCCATCACCCCAGCCACCAGCCCCCTCTCCCCCGCCGACCTGGCTACCGGGTTCGCTGACCCCTACCGGACCGCCTACTCGGACGGTGGGGCCACGGCGCTGCGGGCCGTGGACCTCACCCCGGCCAGCCCCTGGGTGCTCAGCTGGGGCGGTGTGTCCAACGTGTCAGCGGTGGACGTGTCGGCGCTGGGCGCGGACGCGCTGTGGGGCGCCAACCTGCTGGCCTGGGACCTGGGCGCCTACGGGCTCAGCACGGACTTCCCGGGGGCGCAGGCCAGCGTGGCGCAGCAGATGCTATTCCAGGCGCAGGTGAGGGGCAGGGGGGGGTGGAGGCCGAGGGGCTTGGAGCGGTGGACGGGAAAGGACGTCTGGATGGCAGGGGAGGGGAAGGCAGTGTTGGTGTATTGGGATCAAGCCCCTCCCTCCCTCGCTCCCATTCCACCAGGTCGGCAAGCCGGACCTCACACGCGCCAACTTCGACAACATCTTTGAGGGCTTCACCACGGTCTTTCAGGTGGGTCGTGTCCCATCTATAATCTTCTATGATCTTCTCGCCCTCTCTCATCACCCTTCAAGCTGTTGCTGACTGTCCCGGCCTCTAAACTGAACCTAGCACTCCCTTCCAGCTCCCCCACCTTTCCCTTCCCAACCCCTCACCCCGCTTCCCGCTCCCCCAGGTCCTCACCTTTGACAACTGGGCCGACTCCATGCACGCCGCCATGCGTGCCACCACGCCCTGGGCCTCGCTCTACTACATTGCGCTCATCCTCATCGGCAACTTCATGGTGCTCAACCTCTTCTTGGCCATCTTGCTCGACAACTTTGGCGACATCGACGAGAAGATCGAAGAGGAGGCGGAGCGCCGCGCGCAGGAGGCCGCCGCCCACGAGGACGAGAAGGAGGCCATGGCGCTGCTGGCCTCGGTGGCGCACATGGCCGCGCCGCCCGGCACCTTTGTCGAGGAGAAGGAGGCGGCGACCCACGCGGGCGGCCTCGGAGGCGCCCTCAGCCGCATCAAGTCCGCGGCCCGAGGGCGCATGGGCGAGACGCTCGCGGGCGCCAAGGGCAGGGCCAAGGGGATGGGCCAGGCGGCGCTGAACGTGCTGGGCCGGGCCAAGACGGGCGCTCCGGGGCTGGGCAAATGGCGCAGAGCGGCCAGCAACAGCAACGTCATGGCCTCGGCCCTGCACGACTCTGCATCGGGCGCCGGTGGCCCCATGCAGCCCATGCAGGCGCGGACCAATGGGTCGGTCACCGCGGGCGCCCCTGGCTCGCCCCCCACCTTGGGCTACGCCGTGCTGGGCCCCGCCACCCCCGACGCGAGCCACTACTCGGTGGACTTCAGCGGCATATACTCGGGCATCGGGGGGATGGGGGCAGTCGTAATGGGGCTGGGCCACCTTGGGATGACGCCACGGCCCTCTCAGGTGGGGGCGGTGGGGCCCCTGGCCACGCTGCTCCCGGGCCTGGGCGCCACGCTGGGCTTCGGGCCCAAGCCCCCGCCCGGCCCCGGCGACCCCTCCTTCGCGGGCGCCCTGTCCGGGGTGGTGGCGCTGCGGCAGACGTTCTTCGTCGCCTCGGCCTCCAGGGCGGCCCTGCTGGGACTGACGCAGGGGCACCACGCGGGACCACTCAGGCCGGCCCCCGCCCCCCGGCCCGGCCGAGCAGTGCACAAGGCGTACACCTTTGCCCGCACCTCTGGCCCCATCCCTGCACACAGCCACGGCCATGGGCACGGCCACGGCCACGGGAGTGGGCACGGGCACGGGCACGGGCACGGGCACGGGCACGGGCACGGGCACGGCGGTGGCGCGGGCGGCGACCAGTGGACCCCCGCCCGCCTGTCGCTCACTGTGTCGGTCCCCGGCACCTCCCCGCCCGAGGCCTCCGGACCCCGCAGCGGCCCCCTGGCCACCATTCGCTCGGGCGGCGTGGGCCCCACCAGCCCGGGAGCCGCCCCCCACCCCTTCGCCCGCGCCAGCTCCATCACCTCCTCACACGGACTGCACTTGCGGCCCTCGCACTCCCACGTCCACGCCCCACCCGGGCCGCACGCCCACCCCGGGTCCCATCCTTCGTCCCCCGCCCTGCCCTCCCATACGGCCCATCCGGCCCCTGCCGCGGGTGGGGCCGGGGCGCTGGCCGAGTTCGTGTGCGGCCCCCGCTACGCGCTGTCGCTGTCGCGCCGCGCCCCCGGTCCGCCCCCCGGCGCGGCCTTCCTGGGCGGCAGCCGGGCGGCGCAGGAGGACGCAGCGCTGGCGGTGGTGGCGGCGGGGAGCGAGCTGCCCAAGCGGGTAGGCAGAGGGAGTAGGACGGGGATCAAGTCGGGCATGTAGGGGGCTCGGCCTGCAGTCGGGGGGCCGGAGAATCAACTCTCACTCCCCCCCCCTACCCCCCCCCCAGCACGAGGCCCTCCGCGCCCACCTGGAGGCCTACCGGCGCAAGGGCATGCCCGAGAAGCAGGGCAAGGGCGTGCTGCCGCCGGAGCTGGGGGGGGGCAGGCACAGGGGCTTCTTCAGGCGGTGAGCGGGGGGGGGGGGGGGGGGGGGGGGCCGGGGGATGAGGGTTGGGCTTGGGGTGGGTTCAGTGCTGGTATGAGCAGGGTCTGCACAGCAGCGTCAAGGGAGCTCGATCTCGGCCTCCCCTCCCTCACCCCTCACCCCTCCCACCCACCCCTGCCCCCCCGCCCCCCAGCAAGCGGCGCGCCGACATGCTCCTCACCGGCGGCCGCCTGTTCCCGCTGGCGCTCAAGCCCGACGTGGCGCTGGCCGACATGCTGGCGGGGCGGTCGCTGGGGGCCTTCGGGCCGCGGAACCCGCTGCGGCGCTTCCTGGCGCTGGTGGGGGGACAGGGGGGGGGGGGGGGCGGCAGGGGGGGGGGGGGTGATGATGGAGGACCTGGCTTGGTGGGGGCGGGGCGGGGCATACACCCCAGGGCTGGGGCAGGCTGCGATTGAGCCCCCTGAGCTGCACACGACGCCGGCCCCGACGTACCGACTGCGCTGACGTCCAACGCCCCGCCTCCCCCCCATTCTTCCCCCTCCCCCCTCCCCTTCTCCCCCTCGCCCCTCCCCCCCCCCCAGATCGTCACCGCCGAGTGGTTTGACTCGCTCATGCTGGCCTTCATCGCCGCCTCCTCGCTCTGCCTCTGCCTGGCCACGCCCCAGCTCACCGCCGACTCCAACCCGGGGCTGCACGCGGCGCTGCTGGGCTTGGACTACTGCTTCGTGGTGGTGTTTGGGGTGGAGGCGGTCATGAAGGTGGGGGGGCGGAAGGGAGGGGGGAGCGGGGGGCTAGTGGGCCGGGGAAGGCCGGGCCTGCTGCTGAGGGCCCACCAGCTCCGCCGAGCCGGCCACCCCGAGGACCCCCGCCTCGCTTTTTCCTCCCACAGCCCACCTAAGCGCCAGCGCCTGCGCGTTCCCAGCCCTCAAACGCCCCTCCCGCCCTCCCCCACCCCCGGGCCCCACCCCCCTGCCCCACCTCCTACCCCTGCCCGCCCCCCACCCTCACCCCTACCCCTCACCCCTCACCCCCTCTTCCCCCCCCCCCAGATCATCGTCACCGGCTTCCTGCTCAACGGCCCCGGCTCCTACCTGCGCTCGCCCTGGAACGTGATCGACTTCGCCGTGGTGCTGGCGGGCGTGGCGGTGCTGGTGGCGGAGGCGGAGGCGGGGTCGCACTCCTTCATGTGGCTGCGGGCCATGCGCACGCTGAGGGCGCTGAGGCCGCTGAGGGCGGCCAACAGGGCGCTGGGTGAGGGGGGCGGGCTGGGTTGCTTTTGGTTGGTTTTGGTTGGGGGGAGCTGATGGCGAGGCTTTGAATGGGCGGCCCGTGCACAACGGCCTTTGGCCCCCCAGCCACTGTTCCAACGCCCCCCCCCCCCCAGGCGTGCGTGTGGTGGTGACCGCCATGCTCAAGGCGGTGCCGGCACTGGCCAACGTGGCGCTGGTGGCCATGCTGTGAGGGGGGGGGGGGGGGGGGGGGGGGGGGGAGGGGGGGGAAGGGAGGGGGGAGAACGAGGGCGCGCCTCGGTCAGCCAGGCACTCCCCCGTGTCTCCGCCCTTGTACTGCTGCACCAGCAGCTCCTACCTGCACCATGCACTGACCCCTCCGACCCCCCCCCCCCCAGCATGGCCTTCATCTTTGCGGTGCTGGGCATCAACCTCATGGGCAACCGCTTCTGGAGCTGCAGGACCATGGTGTGTGGGGGGGTAGGGGTAGGGGTAGGGCGGGATGGACCGAGGTGCCTTCCAGGGAGCATCCGCTGCCCTGCCCAGCCAGAAAGCGTCCCCCCACCTGTACCACACACGAACACCCATGCCATTATTCCTGAAATCACCCCCTCCCCCCTCCCTTCCTTCCCCCCCTTCCTCCCTATCCAGTCCGACCCCGTGGACGTCATGGACCCCTCCTACTACCTCAACACCAACGACCCCGCCGACAACTGGGGCGGCAACGGCACCATCACCCTGGCCTGGTGCCGCGCCGCCTCCCCCTCCCGCCCCATCAACACCTCCACCTACCACGCCTCCTACAACCTCACCTTCCGCCCCTACGACCTGGCCACCCTGTGGGACAACCCCCCCACCAACTTCGATAACCTCATCGTGGCCTTCTGGACGCTGTTCCAGGTGGGGGTGTGTGTAGGGGGGAGGGCGTTTGGGGGATGCCAGACATTGGCCAGGGATTGGTCAGAGATCGGTCAGAGATTCGTCAGAGGTCGGTCAGAGTTTGGCCAGGGATCGGTCAGAGGTCGGTCAGAGATTGGCCAGGGATCGGTCAGAGGTCGGTCAGAGATTGGTCAGAGGTCGGTCAGAGGCGGTCAGAGAGCGGTCAGAGGTCGGTCAGAGATCGGTCAGACATTGCCCAGAATTGGTCAGAGATTGGTCAGGGATTGGTCAGAGATTGGTCAGAGATTGGTCAGAGATTGGTCAGAGATTGGTCAGAGATTGGTCAGGTTCGTCAGGTGCTGCCCTGTGCAGGAGCTCCGCATCTCCCCGCCCCCCCGCCACCCCCTTCAGCCCTCCATCCCAGCCCCATCCCCTGGCGACCTTCCCTGTCCCCCCCTACCCAGCCTTAAACACCCTCCTTCCCCCTCCCCCTCCCCCTCGCCCTCCCCCCACCCCACCCCCACCCCCACACCCACCACCCCCACACACCCCAGGTGGCCACGCTCGAGTCCTGGTCCGACGTCATGTACACGGGCGCCGACGTGACCCACACCGACGAGCAGCCGCTCATGAACGCCTCTGCGCCCGTGTGCCTCTACTTCATCGCTTTCGTGATCGTGGGCTCCTTCTTCCTGCTCAACCTGGTCATTGGTGGGGGAGGGAGGGGGGGAGGGGGGGGGGGGGGGAGGGGGGGGGGGGGGGGGGGGGGGGGGGGGGGGGGGGGGGGGGGGGGGGGGAGGGGGGGGCGGAAGGGGAAAGGGGGGCCACCCGTCTTGAAGGTTGCGGGGCACACGTGGCAGGGAGGGGCGCTGAAAGGGGTTAGGGGCAGCGCCAGACCTGGGGTTTGGGGCGCGGCAAGGAAGATGTCGGAGAAGAGGTGAGGATTGCCAACTCCCCTGTGCTCCAACAAATCCCTCCCCCTCCCTCTCCCCCTCCCCCCCCTCCAAGGTGTGTCCATCGACAAGTTCAACCAGATGCGCCGTGAGAACGGGGGCGGCAACCCGCACCTCAGTGACGACCAGGAGGCGTGGGTGCAGACGCAGAAGATGCTGTACGCGCTGCGGGGGCTGAGGCGGAAGCTGCCGCCGAGGAACCCGCTGAGGGCGCTGTGCTTCAAGAGTGAGTGGGACAGGGGGGGTGAGGGGGGAGGGAGGAGGGGGGAGGTGGGGGGGGAGTTGCGGGGTGTGTCGAGGGGGGCAACGTTGTGGGGGGCTGCGTGGAACGCTGCGCCCGCTGACGCCCTGCCAACCTGTCCCCCATTCCGCTCTTTGGCCTCAACCCCCTCCTGTGCTTAGTCACGCAAAACCAGGTGTTCGACGACTTAGTCATGGTCATGGTCATCATCTCCATCGCATTCATGCTGCTCGTACACGCCGACATGAGTCAGGCATTCGTGGTGAGGAGCTGAGGACCTGAAGGGCGCAGCGTCGGGGCCTGGGTACGGCCCCGCCAGGCCCTCACACGACATGCTGCCCCCCCGCCCCTCGACCCTACACCTCTCAAGACCACTCACCCCGGCGCCGCCACGCTCTCTTCCATGGTCCATGCGCTCTGCTGCCGACTGCAGCCGCTTTGCGCCAAAGGCGTCAGGGCGCCCTTGCGAGTGGACCACGCACGTGTCCGACCCCCCAACCCCTCCCCCCTCTTCCCCCCCCAAGGACATTACGTCATACTCTAATGTGGCCTTCACCGCCCTGTTCTTTGTCGAAATGGTGCGCAGGGGGGGGAGCGAGGAAAAAAGGTTAGGAGGAGCAGGTGGAGGTGTGTGGCTAGAGTGGCAGTACTGGCGTGGTTCCGTGTCAACCAGGGGTCGGGACGCAAGGGACCGAGAGGTGGCAGCACCCACCCACCCGACCCCACCCCACGTCGCCGGTGCCGCATCCCTTGCTTCATCCCCCCGCTCTACCGTATCTCTTCCTTCGCTCTCCAATGCTCCACAGTTTCCCCCCGCCTCCCCCCCCCCCAGGTCCTCAAGTGGTCTGCCCTGGGGCTGCACGGCTACTACCGCTCGTCGTGGAACTGCTTCGACTGCCTGGTGGGGGGGGGGAGGGGGGGGAAGGGCCTGCAGGGGGGAAGGGGGGTGGCTATGGGGCTCGGAAAGGCTTGGTGGATGGGCGGCGGCGGGTGGGCCTGATGGGGCCCAGGCGGGGCCCGGGGCTGAGCCCTGGGATGCGCCGCGGCGCGCCTGCGGAGGACCGAGGCGGAGAGGCCAGAGGGATAGCGCAACCTCGTTGACTTGGTATGGCTAGGGACGAGCAGCCCCTCATGATCCCCCTCCCGTTCACACCCCCTAACCCCCCCCTTACCCCTGTCAGGTGGTCTGTGTGGGCATCGCGGGGGTGGTTGTGGACATGGCCACTGACCGGGTCTTCACCTTCTTCCCCGTCATGCGGGCGCTGAGGGTGCTGAGGCTGTTCAGGTGGGGAGCTGGGGGGGGGGCAGGGTAAGGGCGTCAGGGTCGGGGTCCGCAAGCACAGGGAGGCGGGCGTGCCGAGCCCTGGAGCGCTGCGGTGTGTCCCCTCCAACAGAACGCCCTCCCCCCCCCACCTCCCGCCCCCCCAAGGCTCATCCCCCGCTTCCGCGGCCTGCGCACGCTGCTGACCACCCTCTGGTGGTCCCTGCCCGCGCTGATCAACGTGGGCTCGGTGCTGTTCCTGCTCATGTTCGTGTACGCCATCGTGGGCATGAACCTGTTCGGGGTGGTGAGGGGGGGGGGAGGGGGGGAGGGGGGGAGGGGGGGGGGGTAACGGGGGGGTAGGGGGGGAGGCGGACAGGGGTGGTTAGGGTTGCTGGGAGCCGCATGAGTTGCCAAGGGGGGCTGTGGCTGCATGTGGGATGGTGCCGCTCGGCCCGGGTCCCCATTGCCAGTCCTGCAAGCTAGCGGTGCTCGATCCACCCGCGCCACCTCCCCCCCCCCCCAGGTTCGGCACATGGACGGGGGCGAGCTGCAGCGCTACGTGGGGTTCGAGAATTTCCCACTCGCATACTTCACACTGTTCAGGTGGGGTGGGTGCGTGTCAGGATGAGGGCGCGCATGTTGGGAGGGTGACTGGGGGAAGTAGCTCGCAAGCCGTCGGGAGCTTTGGGGTCGTGGCGGCGTTGGGTTGGGGCGGCAGGGACCTGAAAACGTGTACCACCCCCCTTCACCCCCTCCCCCCAAAGGCTGATGACGGGCGAGAACTGGAACGGCGTGATGCAGGACTGCATGCTGCAGGCAGGGGGGGAGGGGGGGAGGGGGGGGAGGGGGGGGAGGGGGGGAGGGGGGGAGGGGGGGGAGGGGGGGAGGGGGCCGTCCGTGGATTAGGGGAGGATCCAACGAAGCGTAGCTCTCGCTGCCTTCCTTACCGCTTCCACACCCTCTGCCTCCCTCTCCTCTCTCCCCGTTCCCCTCTCCCCCTCTGCCTCCCTTCCCACCACCACCCCCTCACCCCTCAGGAGCAGTGCGTGCGCTTCACCGAGCCCTACCCCCCGCCCCCCGGGGAGCCCCGCTTCCTGCCCAACGACCCAGACACGGGGGAGATCAACTGGTGGGGGGAGGGTGGGGGGGTGGGGGGGCTTGGTGGGGGAGGAAGGGATGCGGGAGTAGGGGGGTCACTCTAGGCACTCCTACCTGTTGCTATGAATCCTCCCCTCTTCTGGGTTCGACCCCTCGCCCTCCCCTCCTGGCCTCATCCCCCCCCCCCCCTACCCCCACCCACCCACCCCAGGTACGACTTCCGCGACCCCTCCCTCCAGGGGGTGCCCAACGAGGTCACCCAGAACCACTGCGGCCCCTACCCCCTGGTGGCGGTGGCCTACTTCGTGTCGTACATCCTGATCATCTCCTTCATGCTGCTGCAGGCAAGATCTTGGGGGGCATGGGGGTGGGGGGGGAGAGGGGCAGGGGGGCATGACGTCCTCGACCCGGCTGCGCTCGGGGACAGGTGGAAAAGGGGCACACGGTACGCCGTGGCCCTGGCTCCGTGCCCGCAACCTGCCGCTGACTGCGCCTGCCCCTTACCCTTCCCCCCTCCCCTAGGCGTCGGCGCGATCCCGCTCAGCAACAACCGCCCCCCCCTCTCCCCCATCCCCCATCCCCCATCCCCCCCCCCCCCTCAATCCCCCCCCAGATGATTATCGGCATCATCATCGACAACATCCAGAACACCGCCTTCCAGGAGAAGCTGCCCGTGGGGCCGCCCACGCTGCACGAGTTCATCCGGGCGCGTGGGAGGGGGGTTGGGGTTGTTGTGTGGTGTGAGTGGGGTTGCACCCCGCTTCCACCTGGCATCCTGTCTTCCCTCTTCCGCTCCCGGTCTCAACTTATTTCCCCCCCTCCCCTCCCCCCCTGTCAGGTGTGGGAGTCGCTGGACCCCGACGGCTCGGGCTACATCCCCGCCTCCTGCCTCACCTCGCTGCTGCTGCGCCTGCCGCCGCCCCTGGGGGTGGCGGGGAGGGACAGCTGCATGCGGAGGGTGCACGTGAGCGCCCCTGGGGGGGGGGGGATGGGGGGAGGGAGGGGGAGGGGGATGGCATGCCGGGATGGCGCCGAGGGGCTATGGCTCTGCACTCAGAGGGGGGGGGGGGAGCGAACTGATGAAGGCAGTCGGTGCACAGCAGCTGCCTTCCCCTCGGCCCCGCCCGTGCACCTGGCACAGTCTGTGGGCCACGCATCTGCTCTCACCCCGTCCCCCACTCGAATCCCTCCTACCTCCAACCCCCCCACCCCCACCCCCACCCTCCAGGAGCGCGTGCTCGCCTCCACGGTCCCGGTCCGCAACCGCTGCATCCAGTTCCATGAGACCCTGCACGCACTGGCGGCGGCGGCGGCGGGCACGGAGCTGCCGCAGGAGCAGGTGGAGGGGCGTGGGGGGGGGGCATTGGGGGTACGAAGGGGTCTGGTGGCTGGCGGGTTGGGGGCAGGGGAGAGGCCTGCCGATTGCTTCCTTACAACTCGAATGCCTCGCCTCCCCCTGGCGGGTTTGGAAGGCGGAGGGGGCTGGGGTGGGGGCGCGAAGCGACTTGGAGGGGGCGGGTGTTGAGGGCTCAGCGCTGCAGATCGACCCGGGTGGGGGGGATGTGCGTGCGATTGCGGTATGTGGTTGGGTGGGGTCCGTAGTGAGCCCCCTGCTCCCCTCCCCTCCCCTCCTCCTTCCACCTCCCCCCCCCAGGAGGGCCCCCTGCACGACAAGCTGCTCCCCCTGGTCCCCCCCGACCACGAGGGGCCCCCCCGCATCACCGCCGCGCAGTACTACTCGGCCATGTGAGGGGGGCGGGGGGGAGGGGATGGCTGCCAAGTTGGTCCCAGGAGCTTGGAGCCGGGGGAGGGAGGTGGCTGGGGCCTCGCGAGGCATGCGGCACGAGCAGCTGTACCGAGCCTGCCCGATGCCTTCCCGTACCTCCCCACTCGACCTCCCCTCTCCCCCCCCTCCCCCTCCCCCCCTGACAGGTACATGACCACAGCGGTGCGACGCATCCTGCTGCAGGTGGGGAGGAGGGGGGGAGGGAGGGGGGCGGGAGACAGGGGGACAGAGAGGGGGTGGGGGAGGGGGCGGGGGGGAGAGGCCAGTCGGGGCTGCGGGCGGGGGGCTGGACAGGGGAGGTTCATCAGCACATGGCAGTGGTGGAGTGGGCACCTGACGACCCCCCCCCTCCCCCCCCCCCCCGACAGGACTGGACCCAGCAGCGCCTGGCCGAGCTGTACGACATCAAGCGCCGCCTGGACGACATCCGGCAGCTGGACGTGGGTTGGGGGGACAGGGAGGGGGGTTTGCCTTGGGGGGGGAAGCAGCTTCGGGGAGGGTCCTCCCAGGCGGAGCCCCTGGGGGGCTTGGGGGCCTTGGAGGGGTCCTACACACCGGGGGCGGGGGGGCGGGCGTGCACCCGCCCTGGCCGTGGCCTCGGGTGGTGCTGCGGCGCCGAGGCCCCAGCCTGCGTCCAGGTTAGCGGAAGGGTACCCGCGCCGGCCCCCCCCGGGCCCCACTGACTCCCTCCCCCTCCCTCTTCCTCTGCCACACACACACACACACACACACACACACACAGGTCCAGTCCTCTGCTGCCGCCGCCCGGGCCCAGCGGGAGCTGCACGACATGGCGGCGGAGATAGCCGCAGAGGTGGGGGTTGGGGGGTAGAGAAGTGGGTTAGGGAAGGGGGTTAGAGAAGGGATGTTTCGGTGAGGGGCGGGTTGGGCAGCTGGTAGGTGGGAAGCACAGGATCAGGGGAGGGAGGGTGGTGAGGTCAGGTCCCTAGCCTCCCGACCCCTCAGCAGGCTTGCCCTCTCAGCCCCGCCCCCCCTCCCTCCCCTACCCCCCCCTGTCAGGTCCGTCACGTGATGCAGGAGGCCGCTGCCGCCATGGGGGGGGAGGACGGCGAGCACGCCCCCCGGCGGCTGGGGGGAGTGGTGGGGTCGTTTGTCAAGAGCACGCGGAGGGCGAGGAGCCGGCGCCTGGACGCAGAGGTGGGGGGCTGAGGGGGGAGGGGGGGACTGAGGGAGGGGTGTGTCCCTAGCGCCTATATCAACAGGGGCAGGTGGGCCATGGGATGGCCCTGCGCCCAGCCTCCAAACACCCACAACTACGGCTCCGACGCGGCTCCAGCGGCGACACAAACGTAACGGGTTCGGGATGGGCGGGATGGGTCGGGCTTCGGTTTCCTCGGGCTTTCGGTTCCGTATCTAAGGCCGGCCGGCTAACTGCCGCGCCTGAGACTCCCAGGCTCATGCGAGCAGCCCTTCACACACCCCTCTTCTTTCCTTTCCTGATCCCCCTCAACACCCCCCCCTCCCCCAACCCAGCTCCGAGACACCACCGCCCGCGTGCGCGCCCTCAAGGCCAAGGCCCAGCAGAAGCAGCACCAGGCCCGGGGCAGGTCCGGAGAGGCCCAGCGGGAGGGCGGGGAGATGAACGGAGCGGAGGCGGAGCCGGGGGCCGCCTCCGACGGAGCCGAGGGGGGCGCGGGCAGCGGCGGCAGCGGCGCCGCCAGCGGGGGCGGGGGCGGGGGGCGGCTTCTCGAGGCGGTCCGAAGGGCGGTACGGGCCCGGCCCAGCTCGGGCCCATCCAGGCCCAGCTCGGGCCCACAGCCCACCCTCTCCCGCGGCACCGGCAGCGGCGGCTCGCGCCACGGCTCCCCCCGCCACTCCCCCGCGCCCTCGGCCCTCCTCTCCGCAGCCCTGGGGCCCCAGCGCTCGGCCGCCTCGCTCACCGCTGCGGGGGCGGGTGCGGGGGCCCGGGGGAGGGAGCGGCGCCTGTCCGGAATCATGGCCACATTCCGGTCGCCCCTGGGCGGCGCCGGACCGCTCCGACTCGGGTCCGGACTCGGGCCGGACGCGTCCGGACCCGGTGGCGGCGGCGGCGGTGTGCGGGAGGGCGCCGGCTCGCCTCTGCGGCTGCGGTCGAGCTTGGCAGCGCCCCCCTCCTGGGCGACGCCGGGGATGGGTCCGGGGTCAGCGCCGGGGGCGGGCCCAGGCGCAGGGGCGGGGCCGGGGGCCCCGGGAGGGGGGATGGTGGCGGCCGGGGCCGCGCGGCTCGGCACGCGGTTCTCGGCGGCAGGGACGGGGGCGGGGCCCTCTGCGCTACCGCCGCTGGGCGCCCGAACCAGCGCCGCGGCGGCCTCGGCTCCAGGGGGGGAGCCGGGGGCGGAGCGGGGTCCCGGACCGATGGCACCGGGCGGTGGGGTTGGCGGTGGCGGTGGGGGCGGGGCGCAAGAGGAGGCGCATGTGGCGGTGGAGGTGCTTTCGGGGAGCGGAGACGGGGTGGGGTCCGGGGCGGGGGCCGCCGGCTCGGCCAGCGGGGTCGCGGGTGAGGTGAGGAGGGGGGGCGGGGGAGGGGGAATGCCAGGACGGAGCGGCTCCGGCGGGGCCGGGGTCAGCCGGTTCGGCGGGAGGTGAGGGGCGAGGCGGACGTCGGGTGGTGTTGCTCCACCCGTGGCCGAGCGCCCACACGGCGGGGGCGCACCAGGGAAGGGGCCTCGCTGTTGCCAGGCTGGGAAGCAGCTATAGTTTGGTACAGAGCGTCGAGAGCTTGCAAGGGCATTCAATTTGCTGTGTCCTTTCGTTTAACGGGCTGCGGCGGTGGAGCAGGGGCAGAAGGCCTCGTGTTTGGCATGGACCTATATGTTGGATCTAAGAGACTTGATGGAGAACTACCTGCTGCTTATTTTCCCTGGGTTCTTGTGCTTTGTTGCATCGCATGCGATACCCTCGTGGGCGAACGGGTGGGGAGGTGAAGAGCGAGTGCACACGCACGCACGGGTGCACGTTGACGCACGAGCACCGGGGGCTGGTGGCGCCCTCGCGTCAGCTGAGGGCACCCCCTGCGTACGGGGCTCAGGACAAGAGGACAGAACCCGTATTGCGTGTGGGACTTAGCAGGCAGGTTTGGGCCTGAACTGATACGGAGCTTTGAAAGGCTTGAGAAGCTTGAGCCGTGCCGGAGGCTCTGACATTTGACGTGCCGCCGGAGGCACAGCCCATTTTTTGCCGGGATGCGGCTTGCACCGTTGATCCTCTGTTCTGATGTTCACTTCAGCCGGCGCTGTGCCTCTTTTTGTTGGGGGACACTACCGGTTGTTGACTCTCAAGGAACAAACGCGTTGCCCAAGCTGCGGCTCTCCTCAGGGGAGCTGGCGTGATTTATGGCCCCGTCGTGATTGAGTTCCACGCACAAGGCAGCACACTGAGGGGGGGCCTCGTGACTGTCGGCAGTGCACTGAATGGGCGTTCGAGGACTTGAGCTGCTGGTCTCGTTGTGTGTCGGTCTGACGGACGATACCTGTGAGCTGCTGATCTGAGACTGCTTAGAGCGACAGATGTCAAGGTATTGCTGGTCCCGATGTGATAAAGAGGCGCAGGGGCGCGCTGCATAGCTGGAGGTAGGTCTAGGCGGTGGCGCTGGGTGCGGGAGGCCGGGCGGCGGGAGGCGGCTTCAACCCGCCGTGACGTGCTTTCGAGGCCCCGGTGCTCCCTGGGGCAGGGGCGAGTGCTGGCGGCCAGGGGCGGCCGGCGGAGGGAGGCCCCTGTGGAGGGCGGAGGGGGCCGCCCTCAGGTTGCGGGCGAGCAGGCTTAAGTGGTTGATGACCTGGGCGAAAGGCCGTATCTATGTAAGCACTCAGTGGGGCTCAGTGGATGGGGGGCTGAGTCCTGAGTGGCGCCTGGGAGGCCGCCTGCAGGGTGCCGGGTGCGTGGGGTGAGGGCCGCTGCACGGTCGGTGGCGCGATACCGGTACAGACGAGTAGCTACCGGTATCCATCCGGACGGCGGGGCGCGTGGCGACGTGGTGGCACTGCTCCGTGTCGTCTGGGCCTAGCTGTACCCCCGCCCCCCCTCAACCGCCGACTGCATTGCGTTGCTGCTTGGGACTTGGGCATTCACGACGGGTCAGGAGTCGCATTGTGGCGGCGAGGGCCGCTGGACCACGCAGTGATGCAGACACGTCGCCGCCGGCTCTTGCGCAGGGATTGGCGGTTGGGCGGTGCGGCACCCTGGCAGAGCCGCTGCGGGTAGCCAGTGCCGCACAGCCCCGACCAGCTTGGACACAGGCAGCAGCCGCGAGCAGCCGCGGCGTACCCATGGCGGGGTAGGTGGGTGGGTGCGGAGGAAGGCTGGCGTGGGGCCACGAGTACAGGGACCTGCTCGCGGGGCCGGAGCTGTGGAACAGGAGGGGTCGTGCAGGCGAGACGTGTGCAGTCCGCGCAGCCGTGCACCACCTGAGTGTGCTGGGTGAGGTGGGAAGGAGGGGGGGAGGGGGGAGGGGGCTGGAGGTGGCCACGAGGTCGG
Source organism: Edaphochlamys debaryana (assembly GCA_016858145.1). Taxonomy (NCBI): domain Eukaryota; kingdom Viridiplantae; phylum Chlorophyta; class Chlorophyceae; order Chlamydomonadales; genus Edaphochlamys; species Edaphochlamys debaryana. Next base: position 21,784 of record JAEHOE010000207.1, on the reverse strand, counting down.
GCGGGTGGCGGGGCCCCACGTGCAGCGCCCGGCCGCAAGCTGGGCGCGGGCTTCTGGCGTGCCTGGGCCCAACACGTCGCTCGCCGGGTTAGGCGCCGAGCGCTCGCGGCACGGTTATTGCCTCCACGAGCTTCAGGCCACAAATAATACTCGTAAATGTGTTGCCTCTAGTGTCCAACATACAGGGCAGCTGCTAGCTGCAATGCTCTGCAGAGCCCTTGCCGGGCCGAGGCTCGCACGCCCCCAACGCAGTTCCGCGCAAGGTTTACCGAGCGCGTTAGCTGGTCGCAAGCCTCCCTTAGGCGCGTGGAGCGTCGCGGCGCATTTTGCGATTGCCCAGTCCCGCGGAGCCGCGCTGCTCGCTGCTCACGCGGAGGATGAGGGGAAGCGGTCGACGATTCAATCTCTGGATGACCTACTGGGGACGCTGAGCGAAGACGAGGAGACCGCTGTGCGAGGTGCGACGGAACCCTGTTTCGAGCGTTGCGCCCGAATAGCACGGCCAAGCTCAGGCGTTCAGCGCTCGCGGCGCTGGGGTTAGAAACGCAGGTTCTGTGGGGGGTCGCGCTGCTGGCTCCCGGCGAGACTCGTGGCCCGAGGCCCGCGCACGACGCCGCCGGCACCCCAACGGCGCCCAACGCCGCCCGCTGGCCTGCTCTCCCTCCTGCGCCAACCCTCTGCCACCCGCCCAGCACCCCCCTGGCCTGCGCTTGGCCCTGACGTCCCCGTGGCTCCTCCCTCCCTCCGCCCCTGGTTCCCCGCACCTCGCAGATGACGGCCCGCGCCGGCGGAGGCGGCCCCGGCCCGAGGCCGGGCCCAAGCGGGTGGGGACAGCGGACAGCGGGCGCCGGCTGTGGCCGTGGGGGCGTGCAGGGAACATGTGGTGTCATAAATTGAGAGCTCGGGGGCGCTCTGGAGGCATTTCGGCTTTTGACCACACATGCGTGGCGCCGGTCTGGCTCAGCTCGTGTGCTGCAGGAGCCACCCTCGCCCCTCCCCCCCTGCCCCTCCCCACGGCCCGCCTCACGCCTCCTCCTCCCCCCCTATCTTTCCCCCCCTCCCCCCTCCTCCCCCCCCAGTCCAAGCCCCTGTACGTGTACGTCATCTACTACTGCTACATCTGCGTGTACCTGTCGGCGGCCTGGCTGGAGGCCACGGACGTGAGGGGGGGGGGCAGGGGGTGTTTGAAGCTGATGAGCGGGGGCAGGGGGGGAGGACAAAGGGAGTTAGAGCATACTGAAGGCTTACAGGCGATCAGGGCCGTAGGCCCGCTCGACACCGCCCAGCAAACTCGCCGCCTGGCAGTCTCCCGCCGCCAGCGGGGGGGGCAGGGCTGGGGGCGGGCAAGGGATGGCGGGTGCCGGGGTCAGGTGTGTGGCGGCCACTAGCGCTGTGTGGGAGGGCGCTGGGAGGGGCACGGCAGCCCCACCCTTCTCACCGCACACCCTGCCCTCCGCCCTCACTTCTGGCCCTCGCCCTCAACCCCCCCCTCTTCCCTCCCCTCCCCTCCATTCTCCCCCCCCCTCCCAGGGCGACCTGGCCGCCTCCCGGCTCCTCGACTCGCTGTCCAACGACCACCTGGCGGTGGCGGGGGGGGAGCTGTACCGCCTGGCCACGGCCGGGTACGTGTGCGCGGGGGGCCCCTTCGAGCTGTTCCTTCAGCTGGCCACGCTGCTGACGGTGGGGGCGGAGCTGGAGGCGCTCATGGGGGGGACGCTGGTGAGTCCTGGGGGTGGGGAGGGGGGGTGGGGAGGGGGGAATGGGTGTGATGCGGGTTGGAAGGGGGCGTGGAGGGTGTTGCTGCTGCGCCAGGGAAGCTGGGCTTCCAGGGGTGCGTAAGAGCGGAGCGAGGGAGGGGGGCATGGGGGAGGGTGGTGCCGGCACCCGGAGGAAGGGAGGTCTCGGGCTGTATGTGTGGCTGGCGGCGGGCGCCGGGGCAGAAGGTGCGGTCAGGCGCAGAGCCGATGGCCGGGGGGGGGGGGCCGCGGCGGTACGATCCCCAGCCCCAGCCCCATCAGCCCTTCCTGGACCCACTCTGCCGCCTTCGCCCCTCACCCCCCATCCCCCTCCCGCAGTTCTGGGCTGTGTACTGGCTGGCGGGGATGACAGGTGGGGCCGGGCGGGCCTGGGGGGAGGGGAAGGCGGTCGGGGGCCCGGCAGGGTGACAGGTAGCGCACTCGGCTCGACACGGCCTCACCCAGCAGGGGCGCAGCGCGCAGGCTTGGGCACCGCGGCCCCTGCCAAACCCCAACCCGAACCCTCCTCCTCTTCCCCCCCGTCCACCCTCTTCCAACCCCCCTGTTCACCACCAACCCCCTCCTCCCCCCCCCTCTCCCCTCTCCTGCCCCTCCTGCTCCCCCCCCTCAGGCGCCCTGGCCGACGCCTCCCTCTCCGAGCTGCCCATCACCTGCGGCCCCGCCAACGCCGCCGCCGGCATGGTGGGGGCGCTGGTGGCCTTCTACGGCCGCAACTGGGGGCTGGACGTAAGTGGGGGGTTGGAGGGATGGGGGGGGGGGAGGGGATGGGGGGGGGAGGGGGACGGGAGGGAAAGGGGGTGATTCTTGGACGGCTTGGAGCGCGAAGGGAGAGAGATGGGGGGGGGGGGAAGGGGGGGGGGTGCTGAGCGGAGCGGCACTTGCGTCCCCTCATCAGGAGAGGGAGGGCCAGGGGTGGAGGGGGTCGAGGGCGGCCAGCGGCGGCCAGCCAGCTCGGGGATTCCAGTGGGGGGCAGGGGGGGGGGGGAATGCCATGGGGCGGCGCACTGTACCCGCCGCCCCGCACCACCACAACCTGCCCTGGGCCGCCTCCGTACCGCCTCATCACCCGGCCCCCCACCGCACCCTCGCTGCCTCTTACCCCCTCCCTCCTACCCCCCCCCCCCCAGGAGCGGCTGGAGGAGGCCCGCGCCGAGTCCCGGGCGCGGCGGGGGCAGCTGCTGTCGGGGCTGCTGGGGGGCGGGGGGCGGGGCACGGCCTCGTCAAGGGGGGTGGGCGAGGTGAGCTTGGGGGGGGGGAGGGCGGGGAGGAGGGGGGGAAGATAGGCCAGAGAGGGGGAAGCCGGGTTCTTGCGGGGGAGGAAGGGTGAGCAAGCAGTTGGGGGTGTCGGCGGGTGCTTGGGGGCCGGGCATACCGGGGACCCCGCCGTTGCTGGCTTGGCCCCGCCCTAGCCGCCCCCCGCCGGCCTCACCGCCCGGGCCCGCGCCCCCAGTCGCCCTCACCCCCATGGCCCCCCCCTTCATCGCCCCCTCCCCCTTTCCCCCTCCCCCCAGGCCTCCCGCTCCTCCATGGATGAGACGGAGACCGAGGTGGAGGTCTTCCCGGGCTTCAGCTACAAGTAGGGTGGGGGAGGGGAGGGGAGTGCGGTCGGTAGAAGGAAGCGGCAAGCCAGGGAGACGGGGAGCGTGTATGCGGCCCTTGCTATCTTGCCTCTTGCCCCCCCTCAAGCCCCCCCCTCCCCCCGAACCGCACGCACTCCCCCCCCAGGTTCAACGCCCGGCTCACGGCCTCGGCCCGCAGCGGCCTCAGCTTCCTCACCGCCACCGTGGTGGCGGGGCAGGTGGGGGGGGGAGGGGGAGAAGGGGGGTTACAGGGCCTTGGGGCGAGTGCTAGGGGGGCGGGTGGTGGGGTGTGTGTGCACAGGCCGGAGCGTAGAGGCAGCCCTGTCCCTCCCTCGCACGCAGCGCCACGGCGTGTCCCCCTGTCCTCCCCTGGCGAGGCGACGCGGACCAACTGCACTACCCCCCTCTTCATATCCCCCTCCTGCCCTCTCCTCCCCCTCCCCTGTGCACCCCCCCCCCAGGGCCTGCTGGACGTGGGCCAGTCCTCCCAGAGCGCCTCCTGGATCGGGCTGCTGGCGGCCTTCTGGGCAGGTGGGGGTGGGCGGGTGGGGTGGATGGCGGGGAGGGAACACGGGGCGGATGGGGGGCCTTCAGCAATACTTTATCCCTGGGGGATCGGTCGGGTGGGCAGGTGGGGGTGGGGGTGCTTGTAGCCCGCCTGTGACCTACACGCCACCGCCCCCCGTCCTGAGCGCGACCCGCCTGGGAAGTCCCCTGACCCATGACCCCCATGACGTCCTTCGCTCCGCCTCCCCGCCACGCCCCCTCCCCCATCCCACTTGCATCCCCGCCCCTCGCCCCGTTTGCATCCCCGCCCCCGCCCCCAGGCATGTTCCTATCATTCGGTGCGGGTCCCCGCTACGAGGTGCGGGGGGTGGGGGGAGGGGGCGTGGGGCAGTGCCGGGGGGATCCGCGTGTGTGCCTTTGGCCAGGGCCCCGCTAGCTGGTCTCGTGGGCTGTGGCCTCATTCCACCGCCTCCCCCCTCCAGGGCTCCCCCTTTTTCTCTCTCCGGTTTCCGTTTTGCCAAAGACAACCCCCGCTTGCGCCCCCCTCCTCTCACTCCCCCCCCCCCCCCCAGGTGCGATACGAGGAGCCCCCAGCGCTGAGGGGCCTCGCGGCGGCACAGGCGGCGGCGGGCGGGGAGGCGGCCGAGGGCGGCCCCTCTTCATCACGGGAGGGCGGGGAGCGGCGAGCGGGCGGCTTCTGGCGGCCGGGGCCGGAGCCCCCACCAGACTCGGACGGCCTCAAGGTGTGTGTGGGGGGGGGGGGGGGTGCGGGGCTGTTGAAGTGGTGAGGGCGGGGCCTGCGGCTGCAGGGCGAGGCGCCGGCTGAGCGCTCCGCCTGTGTCTGCGCCCCTGCCGCCTGCTGCCGCCACCGGACACGCACCCTCCTCCTGCACTCCCCGACACCCGTCACGCCGCAAACGGTTCCGCATGCCCTCATCCTCTCCCCCCTCGCCCTCTCGTCACACCCCCCCCCCCAGGCCGTGGACGTGGTTCCGGTGGCCCAGCAGTCGGCGGTGGTGGGGGGCGCTCTGGGGGCGCTGGGGGCGGGCATCCTGACCTTCCTGGCCTACATGGACCTGTGAGGGGGGGGAGGGGGCAGACATAGGACCTGAAGGTGGGGAGGAGGCAAGAGGGAGGGGGTTGCGCCGCGGGGGCCTGTCTGGAGGCCAGTCGGTGGCAATAGCGAAGGCCGCCTGTGAGCGGGGAGGGGCGCGGCTGCAGGGGCGGAGGGGCCGCTCGCGTGCGTGTGGGCGCGTGGGCCGCCGTGCTGCTGCCCTGCACCGCCGAGCCCCCTGGGACACGGGGCGGCTGCCTGCGTCGCCCTGCCCGGGTCCGTGTGCGGCGCTGTAACATGACGCTGCAGGCAGCTGGCGAGCCCCGCAGGCCCCTCCGCATGCGAGGGTGCCCTTGGGCGGTTCCTGTGCCCGTGCCCGGGGCGACTCCGCCTGGCTGCCTGGCTCCGCGCTCCTTCGAGGTCCGGGCATTCTTATGGTTGCACGCTCACACGCAGCCGGCCAGCCCTCGACGTGTAGCCCCTCCCAGTCCCAGCCACGGTCCAGCACACCTGCGGGGAGGGCGCATGCAGCCCCCGCAGCGGCAGACCTCGAGGCTGTGGCGGCACTCGCCTCCGCCGTGCGGCCCTCGTGCGCTCGCATTGTGTCCTGCTGTATACCCCTGAGCGTGGCGGCAAGGCAGGTCAGCCGTCAGGCGGGGGGGATCTAAGCAAGGCCTGGGGCAGTGGGGGCAGCTTAGAATATGTGGAATTCAGGGCAGAGTTCCCAACACAGCAGCCTACCATGGGCGTGAAGACACGCTTGAGCTCACTTTGCTCCGGATGCAAAGGCAGGACAAGACCGCTCTTGCTTCACACAGTGGCTCCCGCAGCGCAGGGGCGCGCTAGGGGCGCATGCGGCGCGGGTTGGCTTCCGGATACGGGCACGGGCCTGGTCGGGCCTGGCGGGCGTGGGCCGGTCTGACCCGGTCTGACTGGGGGGTGGGCTGTTGAGGCCTGTGAGGGTTCAGGAGGCGCATGGATCGCGAGCCGACGTAGGAGGCGCACGATGGCAATGCGGGACAAGCCGGGCACCTGACGGAAGATGGCGCTTGCCGTGCCGCGAAGACGGAAACGGGGAAGCCGCGCAAGTGTGGACCTCCGCCGGGCCGGCGACGCCCGCTCGCCCTGACCTATCATGCCGCAACATTGTAAAGGGCCTGTGCAAAGGCACGAAAGCCGGCGCTGCCGCGTTGCCGCGCGTCGAGCACGAGCCAGCTGTCAGGCAATCCGGCCCTGCATGACATCAGTCAAAGATGCTCGCTTGCCAGCATCGCTGTCTTACACACCTTGTGATAGGGATACGTTCACTCCTGTGCATACACCGACCAAACAAGGTGAACGAGCGCCCCTTGCGCCTCGCCAAGGTCCGCCAACGCACTGTTGTAGTTCGAGCTCGACGTCAGAACATGAATCGATAGCACGATAACCAATAGCTATGGCTCCGGCAAAGAGGGACCGCCCGCAGGCGCTGGTAATGGGCGCCCCAGCTTCTTTCCGGGCCCTGCGCGGGCCACCTAGCCCTCGCGGCCAGTGCTGTACAGCAGCGACATACTGGACTATCTACATTGCAGCTAGCCTAGCGATTCTCGGGCTCCTGTGCGTCGATCCTTTGTTTTCTCCGCCATCGGGGCTGATATCCCTGGAGCTCCTCACCAAGGAGCCCGTCAAGCACGGCCTTGATCCGTGCTCATGGGATTACGATGGCTCCTGGAAGGTCGGCGCCTTTAGTGGTCGCAGCCCGCTGCGGCTCAACACCTCCGAGCGCCCGGCAATTTCCTGCATCACCGTCAACACCACCAGCGTCAGCTTTGTCTCCACGCCCTTTGTCCATATCCCCACGGGTGAGGCCGCGGGGCCGCATGCGGACATTACCAAGACGTTGGCTTCCTTTCCCTCCTCCCTTCCTGCCTACTTCCCGCGCATCGGCACTGTTACATGATGGCCGTCACTCATGTCGGGGCGCTATCGCGGAAACCCTGGTTATACCGTTCAAAACTTGTCCGACGGCACGTCCCGCCGCCAAATTCCAGGCTGCCTGCCACACCTCCTCACCCTCGCCCCCGCCCGGTCCTGCCCTCCTTTCCCAAACAGACGAGGAGCTGCTTGACCCCAACACGTGGACGGCGTTCTTCGAGATGCGCAACCTGGCGACGTATGTCAGGTAACCGGACCCGGGGCCTGCCGGGCCTTCTACAGCCCACCCACCACCCTTCTGCGATGCGCTCCACCTCTCCCACCTCCTTCTTCCTTAATCCTGACTCCTCTCACTATCTCTGCTCCCCGTCTCTGCTCCCAGCGAGATTGGCGTGGCCGTGTCCCGCGACCGCGGGGCCACCTGGGAGCACCTGGGCACCGCCCTGGCTGAGCCGGGGCGGCCGCTGTCGGCGCCCTTTGTCGTGTACGACAGCACCTCCAAGTCGTACCTCATGCTGCCTGACGTACAGGTGGGACCTGGGCAGGCACCGGCGGGGGTGGTGGCGATTGGTGGCGGTGCGCCGGGTCCAACGCGCAACAGATGCGCAGCAGCTTGGCGTGGGCTGTGGCCCTCACCGCGTGCGCCTCCCCTCCCCCGCACCTCCCCCCCCACCCCCCAGGAGCCTGTCAGGCGGGAGCCGGACGCCGCGGAGCACAGCTTCGGAGTGGGCCTGCCCGCCTACACCACCACGCCGGAGGGTGGGCGGGGGCGACCGGGGGCGGGGGCCGTCCGCGGCTGCAGGGGCGGGGGCAGCAGAGGCTGCTGCCCCTCCCGACGTGCTTCCTCACCCCGGCCCTCTCTGGACCGCGTCTCACCGTGTTGCGCCAGTGCACGAGCATCCGTGCTGACCTCACCCCACCTCCAACTCCCTGCGCAGAGTTCCCCTTCGGCTGGCGCCTGTCGGCCCGGCTGCAGCTGCGCGCCCCGGCATGGCCCGGGGCCGGCCCAAAGCCGTCCTCCAGGTCCTCCAGCCGGCAGCTGCGGCGGGCGGCCTCCGCAGCCCCAGCAGCCTCCGCGGGCCCGGCCGGGCCTGGGCAGAAGCGGCCCAGCGGGCCTCTGCTGGGCCCGTACGGCCGCTTCGCGGGAACCGTGGCGGCCCAGCACGACGGCCGCTGGTGGGTGTTCACGACCCACATCCAGCCCGCGCCCGTGCTGCTGCGCTGGCTGGTGCCCCCGCGCGTGACGCCCCTCATCTACACCACCCCGCCCGGCGCCGGCCTGCTCACCTCCCCCTGGCTGCCGCACCCCGCCTCGGCCTCACCGCCGCTGGGGCCCTGGGGCTGGGTCTGGGGCCTAGCGCGCCTGCCGCCGCCGCTGCAGTCCCTGGCGGGGCCGGGATCGGGGGCGGGGGGCCGCGGCGGGGTGGCCGGGGCCGAGGCGGCGGTGCGGGGCATCCAGGAGCCGCTGCGGGCCGCCGGGCGGCCGTTCGTGTGGCGCGGGTCGCTGCACCGCTGGGCGCACGGCATGTGCGCGGGCGGCGGGGGCGGCTGGTCGGGCGGCGGCGGCATGGGCGGCGGCGCTGCGGGGGGCTTTGGCGAGGCGTGCAGCGGCCCCCTGCTGCTGGCGCGGGCGGTGGTGGCCAATGAGACGCACTACGTGGAGGAGATTGCCGCCAGGTGTGGGGGTGGGGGGCGGGTTGGGGGAAGGCGGGGTGGGGTGGGTGGGTTGGGCGGGTTGGTGGGTGCGGGCGCCACGTGCATGGGGGTTTGGGCCAGGCCGAACGGGGTTGGCTGGCGCTTCAGGAGAGCAGCCCGGGGCTGAGCATGCCCACGCCCGCGGCGGCCAAGTCACGGCTGCGTACTGCCGCTGATCACTCGCGCCACGCCCCCCCCCCCCCACACACTTTGCGCCCAGGTACAACCCCGCGGGCGACCGCTCCTGGCGCGCGCAGCAGCTGGGCCACGCGGACGTGCGGCCCCTGCCGCCCCCTCCCGCCAGTGCGGGGGCGGGCGAGGAGGGCGCGGCCGAGGGCGAGGACCGGCGCCTGGGGGAGCGGCGGGGGGCCTCCGCGGCCTCGGGGCTGTGGCTGGCGGACTCAGGGGGCGCCGAGGGCGCGGAGGGAGGGGCGGCGGCGGGGGCCGGGGGCGAGGCGGCGGCCGGCGAGGAGGGCGGCGAGGAGGGCGGCGAGGAGGGCGACGAGGAGTGGTGGGGGCTGGTGTCGGGCGACCGGTACGTGGACGGCCGTCACCACTACATGCAGGTGGGCGGGGGGGCGGGCAGGTGGGTGGGCGGGGGTGCCAGGAGGGGGTGGGAGGGGGACTGGGGCCACGGCCTGCAGGCCGCAGACGAGCGGACTAGTCGGGGCTCCGGAGCGCGCGGACTAAGCACCGCTCGGCTGACTCACCCCCAACCGTCTCACCCCATCCTTCCCCCCTGCCCCCCCCCCCCAGCGCGAGCGCTGGTTCGTGGACCTCAAGGCCCAGCTGCGGAACCTGGTGGCGGCGCAGCTGCTGCTGGTGATCACGGCAGCGGCGCTGCAGGTGGGGGTGTGCGTGGGGAGGTGGTGGGGTGGGGGGTGGGGAGCACAAGAGGGCGGGTGGGCGTGCGGGCAGGTAGAAGGGTGGGTGGGTGAACTGGAGGGGCTCGAGGAGGGGACGCGGCAGAGGTTCCGGACAGCACTGTCTGGGTATTGGCGGTACAGTGTGGATCGAACGGAGGCCCTCGGCGTTGACCATCTTCCTTTGCCCCTCCGTTCCGTCCCTCCAGGCCTCCTACGCCGCCCCCGCCCCCAGCAGCCGCCCGCACCTGCTGAGCGACGACGAGGAGGAGGCGGAGGAGGGCACGGGGGGCTCGCTCAAGGGCGGCGCCGCCTGCGGCCCGGGCTCCTGCGCCCCGGGCCTCGCCTCGCCGCACCACCCGCCCCCCTCCTCCGCGGCCGCCTGGCTGCTGCTGCTGCCGCCCCCCCTCCTCCGCGGCCCCGCGGGCGTGGCCCTCTACACGGCAGCCGACGCCGCGGGCCGCCGCCTGGGCGCCGCCTACGCCCGTGTGGCCGCCTGCCTGCAGGCCGCAGACTCGGCCGTCCGCCGCTTCTTTTCGCACCCGGGCGTGCAAACCGCGCTGACGTCACTGGGGCTCATGGGCTGTGCCTTCCTGTTTGCGCTGTGCGTCATGATGGCCGCACCCGGCGCCGTGCCCTGCCCCCGCTGGGCGGTGGCGGTGCGGCCGTTCCGGGAGTCGCCGCACTACGTGCCCGCGAGGCCCTTCGTCGACCCCGGCGCGCCGTACGACGTTAGTAATCTGACCATCATCAGCGGCTGCACGCAGTCCTTCATGGACCGACTGCAGAACCTGGTGGGCTCCCTGCAGGTGCGGACAGGGGCCCTGGGGGTGGGGTGCCGTGGCGGTAGCGGCAGTGGTAGTACCGGTAGTAGGGACAACGGTTGGGGAGGAGGAACCTTGGGTCCGGGCGGGAAGGGCCAGGGGTACCACGCGCAATGCCGCCTGTCCAGCGAGGCCCAACCTCACCTCCCCCCTGGACTCTTATGGCAGTATGTACCCTCTCCGGCAATCCCACTAACAACTCGACGCTCTCCCGCTTATCAGCTTTAAACACCCTCCCCTGCCCCCCTCCCCCCCCCCTGCCCCCCCAGCACTGGGAGCCGCGCACCCCCATCACGGTGTACGACCTGGGCTTCACCAGCTCCCAGCTGGCGGAGATACGCTGCTGGAAGGTGGGGGGGGGCGGAGGAGGGGTGTGTCGAGAGCTGATCACGGGGAGGTGTGTGTGCTCACCCTGCAATAGCAACATCTGGGAAACCCAAGCTGACGGAACAACCCCTCATGTGGAGGCAGCGGCCCCGGCCCCGGCCCTCACTCATGCCCGTCTTTCCATCTCTTCCCCCCTCCCCCCTGACAGGGCGTGGACGTGGTGCGGTTCCCGTACGAGGACTACCCCCCCCACGTGCGCGAGATCTCCACCTACGCCTTCAAGGGCCTGGTCTTCGACCACGCGCTGCGGCGGCACCCGGGCGGCATCCTGTGGCTGGACTGCGGGCTGGAGGTGGGGGCGGGCGGGGGCGGGGTGCTGCTGGGTGGGGCGGTGCCTGCTGCGCGTGCTTCACCCTCTGTGCTTGGAGCCGAGAGGCCATGGGTATTAATGCCTTACCCTCCGTGCCTTGTCGTCGAACCTCTGCCTCGAACCCTAACCCTGCCCCGCCGCTCTCTCTGCCCTTTCACCAACCCCCAACCTGCCCTCCCCCGGCCCCCCCCCCCAGGTCCGCGCCCCCCTGGACTCGCTGCGGGCGGTGCTGTCGGCGCAGGGCCACGTTAGCGCTCAGCAGTCCATGGCGCCAGAGGTGGGGGCTGGGGGGTGGGGGCGCTGCTGCGGGGCCTGGCTTCTGCAGTCGGTCTTGAGGGTGTCGAGCGGACTGGGCTTTGGAGTGCCGCGGAGTCGCGGTGTACGCAGCTCTGACGACGGCTTCCTTTGCCTCTGTACTGCCGCCCCCCTTCTGCAGGACTTCCCGTACACGGAGCAGTACGAGGTGCCGTATTTCAACCTGTCCCAGGCGCAGTACGCCCGGGTCAGGTCCCTGCCCTTCTGCGCGGCGGGCGTGCAGGGTGAGCGCCGGGGGCTGCCGAGGGCCGTGCAGGCGACACGTGCACTTCCCCGCTTGCGCTTTCCTCCCTCCCCCTCCAGCCCTCTGACCCCCACTCGCCACGAACCCCCTCCGCCCCCCCCCCCCACCAGGCTTTGTCCGCGGCTCCGCCGCCGAGCGCCTGGTGCTGGGCCCCACCGTGGCCTGCTCCCTGGACGCAGAGCGCTGCATGGCGCCGCCGGGGCACTCGCGGGCCAACCACCTGTACGAGCAGGTGGGGTTGTTAGTCATGCGTGTTTGAATGGGGGGTGGGAGGGAGGGAGGGAGGGGCGTGCGCTGTGGGGCTATGTGGGGAGACGGTCGAAAGGGCAGCGGGCGCTCGGCACTGCAGGGCCCACCCCAGCGGCGCACCCGACTCACCGGTGTCCCCATGTCCCCCCCCCCTCTCCCCTCCCCCCAGACCGCGCTCACGCTCAACCTGCGGCTGCACAACTTCTCCTCCGTGCTGCCCCGCGAGACGCACTGCACCAGCTCCGTCAAGAAGGTGGCGTGGGACCCCTTCGCCTCGTCGGCGCCCATCGTGCTCACGTCCAGGTGGGCTTTGTTTGGGGGGCCTGGGCCGGGGGCCACTCGTAGCACCGAGGACTGGTTGGGGGGCTTCCACTTGCTCCTCGCTTCCCCGTCTGCGTTCAACCTGAACCTCAACACCACCCCGACCCCTTGGCACTGACAACCACTCCCCTGCCTCCCCCCCCCGCCAGGCGGCACCGCTGGCCCAAGCCCTACCAGCACCGCGTGCTGCGCCGCCCCGCCTGCGCCGCCGACCCCGCCTCCAACCCCTGGCGCTCCGTCTCCTCGGAGCACCCCGAGACAGTGCTCAAGAGCGCCTCGCTGCTCTTCACGCTGCTGTTCGTGTGGGGGCAGGTGGGCCGCACCCCCTTGCCTCCTTTGGGCGCAGGGACAGGCTGCGAGTGCTGGGGTGCTGGCAAGCGGCAGTGGGTGCTCGGGCCCCTGGCGAGCCGACGCGATCCCGGTGCTGGTCCCAAGCGCTCAAGCCCCCTCCCCCCCTCCCCCTCCCCCCCCCCCAGGCCGCCGCCGACCTGCTGGTGCAGGCGGGCTGCTGCGTGGGCTTCCACGCACTGGCGCACGCGGCCATGGGGGCGGCGGTGAGCTGTCGGGGGATGGAGGTTGGGGCTGGCTGGGTGTATTGCTGTCTAGCAGGGGGCCGGGGGCCGGGGACGGGGGCCCCGCGGGGTGAGGCAGCGGTTGGTCCCCGGGGCAGGGCGGGGGCTGGGCGCTGCGTGCGGCACCTCACTCGGCTCCAGCCAGGGCGCGAGGTCCACGGCACGGCCTGACAACCCCACCTCTTGCCTCCCCCCCTCCCCCCTCAGCTGCTGCTGGGCGAGGCCGTGCGGCGCTCCTGGAGGGGCTGCCCCCCACCGCCCCTGCCGCTGCTCGGGCACCGCCGGTCTCCCAGCACCGACGGAGGCCCCTGCGGCTGCGGCGGAGCGGGGCCCGGCGGCCCGGGGGGGCTGCAGGGCGCGCTGGGCGGCGGGCCCGTGCCCTGGCTGTGGGCCCGGGTGTGGGCCTGGATTGGGCGGCGTGGGCCCGTGCTGGCCGCATGGGCCATGCTGGCATGCGGCAGCGCCCTTTGGATGACTATCAGCGATAACGTGACGTAAGCCGTGACATGCAACCGGGATCTTGTGTCGTGGATCATGGAGATCATGGAGCGGACCGGGAGACGGATCTCGGATGGGTTGGATCATGAGGTCTGGTCGGACCAGGGGCGGATCGCGCTGATTGCCGTACAGCCGGTGAGCATCATGACGGCGAGTCCTGGACGTGCATGCCGCCGCCCCGGCATGGGGGTAGCGAGTGTGCAGGGACGTTGTGCATGCTTTGTCGGACCCCAAAACATGCGAAGCCGGTAAAGCACTTAATAGGCTGAGTTTTGTGCGGACCGGGGAGGTGTTGAATGCTTCAAAGCCTGATGCGCCTGCTAACCCAATGTGGGGTCCTTATGCATTGGCAACGGATGAGACGAGAGAGGTGCCGGTGGCTGAGGCTGAGATCTTGAGTAGTAGTCTTAAATGTCGTGGGCCTCGCTCAGCGCTCCGTTGAAGGGTGCGTTTCCTCGAAGGGGCATGCGCACTGAGGGCACGGGGACTCTTAAGCCTCAATGCATAAGGAGGGTACGGGATAGCCGGAAGGGAGGAAGTTAGAGGACGGGCCTCCCTTCCGTTCACCGCATTCGGCGCATGTTTGCGCCCGAGGCGTATGGCTACTGACTAGGTGACTGCGGCTTGCGGGAACTGACATGGCCAGATGCTGAGCCTCTGCTAATGCCAGACGGGCAGCGACAGGGCAACTGACTGCTGTGCTCGAGGGTGGATTCTCACGCGCCCGTGTTCGTATGCAAGGGGCGTAACTTGGTTGCCCTTGGTTGTTAGGGTTATGCGCTTTATGAGCAGTCTGTGCGCAGAACGAGGGGTGGGGGCTCGCCACGGCATGCGTGTCGGTTCCCTCAGATCGTGGCCCGCACGTGTGTTGGTTAGCGGGTTATAGGTGTGGGCAGCTTAGGTGTGGGCGCGGGGCCCCTGGTTGAGTGGCCGTGGATTCCCCCCGCACCTGGCTGCTTGGTTCATGTGCACGGATGCCTCTCTCTACCCGTTGGTTGGGTGCGTTCATCCGCTTCCCCCATCGACGGCGCCTCTTGGGCTGGCGTGCCGCGGGTGCCGGCGGGTGGGGGAGCGCTCAGAGGCTCAGTCCGAGCGTTAGGGAGTGGGGTGGAGCCAGGCTCGGGGCTGCCCTTGCGGCGCAGCCCTGGCGGTGGGGCTTGGAGTCGATGCGTTGTCTCAAGTCCCGACTGCCTATGCGCGGCGGCTGCCGTTGAACTTGGTCGTGGTATAGGTACTGAAGCAGGCTGGCTCGATAACTTCATCGTGTTAGGGGAGGAGAGGGGCACGATGGACTGGAGTGTGTCATTGACGCAACTGCTTGGTTCCCATATTGAGGCTTGGGAGAAGGGGCATGTCGATATTGCATAAATGCCTTGTATTGCCGAAGTATGGCAGCCTGCAACTGTGCAGAGGGCCAGGCGGGGAAGGGGGGGATGCGGGGGCGGGGGCCGGGGGAGCCGGCGAAGGAGGTGGGGTGATGGGCACGCTCGGGGGAGGGGCCAGGCAAGATGTTTGGCTCGACGGCGAACGTTGTAAAGTTGGGATCAGATAATTATTCAAGAGCCCGTGCCCTTGAAAGCAAAGCGCTGCTCGAAGTGGGCCTCGAGCGAGAGCTTGCACGGCTGCGTAGAGCATGCCGTGCTTTCTGCGGGCGCCCCGCGGCACCCTTGCTCATGCGCGTACATGCGCTTGCCTTGGTGGGCCCCAGCCGGGAGCCCGCACGAGCGAGTGCTCCTGGAGCACGCGGAGTCCCTGGAGCTCCACTGCCAGCTCTTGGCAGGCCCCGTTGCTGCCAGCCAGAGTCACTCGATCGCTGGGATGCACCGTCCGATGCGCCGGAGGACCGGAGGTTCGCCGGTACTCAAGCGCATGCGCTCTCACCGCTCGCTCTGCCCGCTTGCAGAACACCCCGGAGCGCTACCCGCTCGAATCACTCCTGGACGGCTGACGGCCTGTAATGAGCTGGTGACGGAACCAGCAGCTGAGCGCCAGCAACGCTACAACCACAGGCAGTGCTGGTATCTTCCGCCGGGGCCGGGTCGGAGTAGCGCGTGAGTGGTTAGGGGAAGCCCTTTCTCCATGGCATCCGCACGTATTACAAGGGCAGCAGGCACACCCCATCTGGCCTTATTGTACCCCCCCACATGAGTGTACGAATGCCTGCCGCACCGCCGGTGCCTACATTCGGAGCAGCCGATAAAGTGGGCCAGGCATTACTGCTATGCCGCTAGCTGCCGCTGCCCCTCACAGCCCCAGGGTCCGCGCCACGTTTATGATGCCCGCCCCAAACAGCTTGCGCACGTCCCCTGCGTTGCCAGGGGGCAGCACAGCGCCGCGGAGGATGGCGGTCTTGATCTGGAGGGGGGGCCGGGGAGGGGGCGGGGGGGGCCGGGGAGGGGGCGGGGGGGGGGCCGGGGAGGGGGGAGGGGGAGACACAGAAGCGGTGTGAGCGGCGGGGTCCGGAGCTTGGTTGGGCGGTTGTGCCGACGGCCCCACGGGGCAGCATGGCCACACAGAAGGGTGAGCTAAGGAGCAGCACGGGGCAACTGGCGCTGCCGTACGTGGGGTGCAGACCGATCGATCGAGCCCCCACTCCCCCCCAGTGCCCACCTGTCCGGGGCTGACGTAGGTCTTGGTGCGGCCGGGGTTGCACAGCTCCGACTCCAGTGCGCCCTTGTCCATGGCCGCCTTCTGGAGGTAGAGCGCCGCCAGGGCCGACACGTGCGGCGCTGAGAAGCTGGTGCCCGTGCCGAACCCAATCTTCTCCACTCCGCCGGGGGCGCTGACCAGCACCGTGTCGTCCAGCCAGCAGTCGCCCTCGAACACGGTGTCCCCGCCAGGCGCGGTCACCTCCACAGCTGGATGGGGTACAACAAGACAGCGGGAAGGGGGTAGTGACGAGAAGGTCGGGTGGGGCGGGGGCCCGGCCGGGGTGACCCATGTGCCGGGCGGGGGAGCTCGGGTCACGGGAAGGCACAGGTTTCGGTGCGGTGCCCCTCTCTCGTGCAACCCATGCTTTGCATGAGCTCACCAGTTCCGTAGTTGGAATAGGAAGCCAGCCGGCTGTAGTTGGCATTGGCAAAGTCCAGGCCACCAGTGCAGTTCCACCGATGGCCGGCTGCGCAGCGGCCCGCGGGGCAGATCCCAACGGGAGCGTTGGCGGCAACGCAGATGACGTTGGCGTTCTGGCAGGGGTCGCTGTAGCCGCTCTTCTGGGCGTTGATGTTGATCGCACTGCGTGGCGGCGAGGGCAGCAGCGGGAAGCAGGCGTTCGAATGAAGCTGATGAGTGCCACACGCGTTCCCCCCTCGTCCCTCCGTCCCACGCAAGCAACCGCTGGCCTCTAGATACTAGCGCCGACTGCCCTGCCGAGGGACCCCGTTCAAGCCACTCACTCGTTGCCCGCGCCGGCGACCACAAGCACTCCATTTTTGTTGGCGAAGGCAAACGCACGGTTGAAGATGTGCATGATGCTACTGCCGTTGCCGTACATCTCCGACCTTGTGGCCGTACGGTTTGCGCGGTCCACTATCTCGCCTGTCGTCACGACACGGACCGGGGGTCGGGGGTCGGGGGGGTCGGGGTCGGGGGTCGGGGGTCGGGGGTCGGGGGTCGGGGGTCGGGGGTCGGGGGTCGGGGGTCGGGGGTCGGGGGTCGGGGGTCGGGGGTCGGGGGTCGGGGGGTCGGGGGTCGGGGGTCGGGGGTCGGGTGTCGGGGTCGGGGTCGGGGGTCGGGGGTCGGGGTCGGGGGTCGGGGGTCGGGGGTCGGGGGTCGGGGGTCCGGGGTGGGGTCGGGGGTCGGGGGTCGGGGTCGGGGTCGGGGGTCGGGGGTCGGGGGTCGGGGGATTCGGGATTCGGGGGTCGTTGGCCGCGCCAAATGAAGTTGAGGAGACGGCAGGGAGAATGGAGGATGCCGGGTAGCGATGGGTCAAGGGAAGGACGCGAGCGGCGGGGGCTGCTGTGAGCAGCCCCTTCGCTCCCCGGCACGCACGCACGCACCGAGGCTGAGGTTGATGATGTCAGCGCCTGCGCCGCCCTTATCCTTGCGCTGGGCCGCGTAGACAATGCCCTGGGGGGCGGCGGTGCACGTGGGGGGCGGGGGGCGTCCCGGGCGGCAAGGTAAGCGAAGGAGAGGGGGTGTGGAGGGGGGGGGGTGGACCCGGGGCCCCGGGCAAGCTCAGATACCACTTGGGGTGTAGTGCTTCAAGCGGCGAGGCCGGTGCATGCAGGGCTGCGTGACTGCGTCTTACCTTGACCACCACGCTGTCTGCTGCCTGTAACTCGGTGCCAAACACCTGGACGCCTGCAATCAGTTGTCGGTTGTTGGTTGGGCGGGCATGAGTGCACAGAAGCTTTGGTGTTGGGTGCTCAGCAGCGCAACTGCACAGCCCGCGGCACTACGGAGCACGGCACTTGACTTCCTCGAACAGCTGGGTGCCAGGCAGGTGGGCCCCCCCCCCCCCCCCTGCTGGACGCTGCACCGTGCGGTGCCCGCCTGCCCGCTTGCCCAGGGTGCGCGTGCCCCGTTGTCGCTCAATGCTCACCGATCAGGGTGGCCCCATACGCGATGCCCACAATGCCCACGCCGTTATTGGCCTCGGCGCCGACAACGCCGGACGTGGCTATGCCATGGGTCACGACTCCAGTGTCAGTGTCGAAGCTGATATCAGCGAAGGACCTGGGGGCGACGGAGGGGCGTTAGGTTGAGGGTCCAGTCGAGGGGTCCAGCATGCGCTCAGGCCCCGCCCTGATGGACACGTACGGAAAGGGATCGATCCAATCACAATGCCCCCAGCTCCGTTGGCCCGCAGGCAGCTCCGTCCCACACCCGTGTGTCCACCGCTCACGCACCTGGTGACGCTCATGTCGAACTTGTTCTGCAGGTCGGGGGGCAGCGTGCCAAAGGCCCTGCAGCAGCAAGATGCGGCAGCAGGTCGGGAGCTTCGTTCCTTGGAAGCAACGAGCGGCAAAGCAAGGCCGGACCGAACGGATCCGTTGGTGCTTCAGTTGGCCCAGCCTCTCGGGGGACACAACCATGTGCAGCGGGATGCGCGTGCGGTGATTGGGAGAAAGGGCTGGGGGGGAGGGTGAGTTGCGGGCGACGGGCGGATTCGTGCAGCGTCGGCGGCACATGCGGCGTACATATGTTGCAGCCATCACCAGACTTCTAGCCGAGCAAGTCGCGATGTGGATACCGCGACTTCGCGATGAGGGATGTTGCGGGTTACATAGGAGAAACTGTCCTCTTGATATTGTCGATGTTATTATTGGTGTCCTTCATTTAAACTCACTGTGCCCCCGCGATGCCGGGGTTGCTTGCGCACGAACCCTTTCACCGACTTGGGACCTTCCGCCGGCCCTCTTCAGTTCTGGCCTCCTTGCAAGCGCTATTTATACTATAAATGTACAGATGTATAGAGTGGCATGCCCAGTATTGCTGACAATCCATAACACCGCTGTTCGTTTCGGCCCCCCGCGGGCTGTCACCGCCCCGCCCGTTCGCAAATCAAAGGCCTCAAACGACCGAAGCGCTCACCCATCCACCATTACAACTCGTGCGCAGCGGCCGTTGATGCCCTTGGCCCAGGCGGCGGTGGCATCGATGGAGCGTGGGGCCCACCTGCGGGCAGGCATGGCGGCATCGCGAGTGGAGCTCCACACCGAGGACACAGCAAGTAAGTAAGCACGGCCCCAAGCAGAGCGCACGTTCACCAAAGCGTACGTGGTAGGCACGGACGACATGGCGCGTGGGCCCGCCCGTCACACGCCATCACGCCATCTTCTTCACGTGCCGTCAGCTTGCACAGGAGCTTACTGGTATGGCCACCACTTGTCGTTGGGGTCTCCAATGATGGGGCCGGTATAGAAGCTGCTGGTAGCCGCTGTTATTGTGGTGGCCGCGTTGCTGGTGGCATCCGTGGTGACCCCAGTGGGGCTTGCGCCCAAGCGGCGGACCACATCCTGCGCGACCACGTCGACCCCCAGGCTGGCGTGAAACTTGGAGGCAGAAAGGGCAGTGCCTGCAATGCGGCGGCCGGCGCGCGGGGAGCGAGAGCAAGAGCAGGCATGGGACTGCTGCGCGGGCTGCGTGGGCCCGAGCGCGGGGGGGCACACGCACGGCGGCGAGCGCCCGTGCGCGTCCTTCTGGTGGCAACAGGTGCTCCCGCATCCGCCCGCTGCCCGAGCCCCATTCACGCTGCCTCAAGGTGCGCATACCTGCTGGGCACTGGGCTGTGGCGACGTTGGCCTCGGCGACGCAGAAGTCGATTCTGCAACCAGTCGCAACCTTGGCGACCGCCCCGCTCAGCGCATTGCAAGAAGGGCTGATGAAGCTGATGATGTACGTTACGGTGGATGCCTGCTTCAGCGAGCGATTTGCAGCCGCGAAGCCGAGGAACGCCGCGAGGAGAGGGACAATGAGCCGCAGCCGCGTGGCTGCCGCGGGCCCCCAAGCCGCATGCCTAGAAGTGGCGAGCATCTTGCAGGACTGTTGTATACATCCGTGAGCCTAAGCCTTGAACGATGGCTTTTGTAGCCGCGTGGCGGGCTGCAGAGTTTGCCACCGGTACGACAGCCCTCGACAGCGGTTGGCCCTCGTTCCGAGACTTCAGGTGGTGCAAGGGTGCTATGTAGGGCTTCATCTGCAGCAGGGCTTACTAGTGCCGCCAGCCCCAGCAATATCCCGTGTTGGCGGCAACACATAGGTGTCGGGGACGTACAATTGTATGCCGCATTCAAACTGTCGCTCTGCCGAAGCGCGACTGCTGAGCATGTTTATTCGCTCCACCGCCTTGCTAGTGTCGCTTAAATGCTCAGCTGTGACGCTAAATCGCTCAGCTGTGGCGTGTACAAATCCCCCGGCCACCGAGAACTCGACACGTCTTCTCGGATCCCTAGTAGTCGCGCGCCCTTCCAGTCCTACCTACCACGAGGCTAGGGAGTATGGGCATGTCGTTCTTGCAGGCATCTTGTACTGCAGAAGTATGGCAGCCTGCCTACTGTGCAGAGGGCCAGGCGGAAACGGGCGGATGCGGGAGGGCCGGGGGAGTGTTGCAGGAGGTGGGGGGAATGGGTATGGGCACGCTCGGGGGAGGGGCCATGCAACATGTCTCGACAGGCAACGTTTATTAAGTTGTGAGAAGACCATCATAAAGAGTCTGTGCCTCTGCAAGCGAGGCGACAACCGAACTGTTTAGCTGGCGTAAAACGCGTTTGGCCGCAGCATAGCCTGTTAGGGCCAAACCGCTCAGGCGGAATACGTATACACTTGATTAGTTGACCCAGAAGATAAGCGACCAAGTATAGGGCCCTGGTGCCGCCACCGGAAGGATGGCTCAGATGGGTGCAGCCGGCCGCCTGTTCGCGGCCGGCGGGGCACGGTGGCTTGGGCTGCTCGGCAAGAATCGAGGGACGAGCCAGCTACTTGGGAGCGAGGTTGTCACGACCGGTGATGGTTCAATCGTGTCGCTGATGGCTCGCGGCCTCTCGACGGCGCTCTCGCCAGTCACTGAGCAGGAGCAGCAGGCGCTGTCTCAGATCCGCAACATCGGAATCTCGGCGCATATCGACTCGGGGAAGACGACGCTGACAGAGCGCATCCTCTATTACACGGGCCGAATCCGGGAAATCCACGAGGTGCGGTCCTCCCCACCACCACACTTTCCTTCACTGCCTCCTGACCCAAGTCTAGGTCTCACACACCGAGCCCGTCACGAGGCTCTCACCCCGCTGCTGATGGGCCCCGGGGCCTGCAGGTGCGCGGCAAGGATGGCGTGGGCGCCAAGATGGACAGCATGGACCTGGAGCGCGAGAAGGGCATCACCATTCAGTCGGCCGCCACCCACTGCGCCTGGAAGGGCCGCCAGGTGGGGAGGGGGGGGAGAGGGGGGGTAAGGGGTAGGAAGGGGGGGAGGACGGGCGGCAAGGTGGAACGGGGGAGGAGGGCTAAGGGCCTCCAGGTGGGGTGGGGGTCCCGAGGGCTGCCATGCGGCTGGGGCATGCGGCCCTGTCACCCGTGCACCTGGGAAGGGGGAGGGGAGCTGAATGGTTGGTCACCTGTGGGCAGGCAGTGCCTGCCCCCCCCGCTGTACCGGCTTTACACCTCCCTTGCGCCTCACTTTCGCCCCCCTTTCCCCCTGTAACCCCCCCTTCCCCCCAGATCAACATCATCGACACCCCCGGCCACGTGGACTTCACCATCGAGGTGGAGCGAGCCCTGAGGGTGAGGGGGCTGGGGTGGGGGAGCGGGAGGGAGCGGGAGGGAGGGAGGGGGAGGGTGAGGAGAGGGAAGGGGGGAGGGGGGCAGGGTGAGGGAGGGAGAGGGTGAGGGAGGGTGAGGGTGAGGGTGAGGGTGGGGCGGGCGAGGTTCGTTAAGGGGTGGGATGGGAAGGGGCTGACGTGCAGGGTTTAGGGTTGAGGGCGGACGGGCTGAGCGTGTGGAGGGTTGGACCTCCCAAGTACCCCCCATGGGCGGGGGGGCGCCCGGAGAGGGCCCAGGTGGACAGACGAAGGGGGAGCGGGAGGGAGGGCCCAGCGACCAAGGAGATGTGGCAGTTGGGTGGACGGAGCTTGGACACCGAGGATTCCAGGGTCCAAGTCCCGCCCCCTCACTCCTGGTCTCCCCCTCCTCCTCCCCCCCCCCTGTCAGGTCCTGGACGGGGCCATCCTGGTCCTGTGTGCGGTTGGGGGGGTGCAG